>VXAL01011627.1:204263-244498 GCA_013399475.1 Chauna torquata
CGGTTCGCTCCAGCCCTGCGGCGCCGGGAGGCCGGGCCGCGGAGTCGCCGCCGAGACTCCGTCAGGCCTGGCCGCGGGGGGGGCGAAGCGTTTGTGCCCCCCGCGTCGGACAGATCCACGCGAGGCAGTCTCGGAAGGGGAGCGGTGTTGGTGGCAGCGGGAAAGGCCCACGAGGGCAAAAGCCGGTGGAAGGCGGGTGTCCAGCATCCCTAAAATTAGGTGCCGAAGAAACCGAGAAAGCCCTGGACTCTGAAGCTTATTTACATACCAGGTGTCACTAGGACTTCTGGTTCTTGCTAAAAATATTATTTTAAAAATAACCGCATTTTATGGGCGATTGCACTTTCCAAAATAAGACCACAGCACTGGCGCGTGATAGATCCTTTTGTCTTTTCATTTAGTCTTGAGTCACGCGTGCTGGGTGCAGCTCGGTGGTGGTGGTAAGTAAGTCAGTCGGTCTCCTTGACTCTTTGGGGCATTCACTGAACATGCTGTCAATTACGGCCGTTTCACAGCTGTTTGTTTAACTGGAAAGCACACATCCATCTTCAAGTATTTGAAAAGCATAACAGACACAATGGGTTGTGGCTCCTTGAAGCTTGGCAGATGCACCACTTTTAGTCCCCAAGCCTTCTCAGAGGCCACCACCATAATTACATGGTACAAATGAGCAGTCAAATTCATGGACTGAAACTGTCTGAGGACCACTTCCCAAAGTTTCCCGTGGCATCAGTGTTTTGGAACCGCTGACAGAGGGAATCAAGGTCCAGCATTGTCATGGGGCTTTAAAGAAGGCATTCCACCTAATTTGGGACTTTGAATTTAACAGTCAAACAGTGACCCAAGTCCTATATTCTCTCAGGAAAAAAAAAAAAAAAAAAGTCATTCTTTTTACAGCTAACAACTTGTGTCCAGTAGAAGGAAATTAAATGTTCTCAGTAAATTTAACATCTTAATTTTTAAGTACAAACCTATCTTCTTACCTAGCTTGAATTTTATCTTCTTGTCAAATCAGCTAAATGTTTTCAGATCTTTAAGACATCTCGGTTGATGGGAAGACCACGCAAGACTAGCTGTACTTCATACTCACTTTTTCCCTGCATGTGAATAAATGAAGATTGTGTTAATGTGAGAACACATGAATTCAGACATAAAATGGAAAAAAGGCAAGCCAAGCTCTACTAGGCAGTTCAGTGCAGACTCCTGCTGAGTAAATTGTTTTCTTGAATTTGATTACAGGATTTTACTGAGATTAATATTAAACTGAGGCATGTTGGGAACTGACATCAGATTCATAGTAACACTTTGTACATCTTTAAAATTGCACTTCATTCAAGAGATCTCAAAGTGCCTTGTAAATACCCATAATTAAATCCTAAGGGTCTGCAGAAAGGAATTTTCTCCTTTTTCCCCTAAGGAATAATATTGTTGTAAAAGTATATGTAATATAACACAAATAATTTTTAAACTAAAGGCTTATAAGATGTGTTGATTTGCTTTTCAATGTGATGTTTCCTCACCATACAGCATTTTGTGAGAAAGAAAATCCACAGTAGTCTCACCCTATAAAAAAGAAAAAAAAAAAAAAAAGAATTTTGTAAGAGACAGGGCCTTGCTTCACCCCAGAGCAAAACAGGAGTGATACTATTGAGAGTAATGAAATTATACCTGTGCCCCCCTGGAAGGAGATGGGAATGGGGTCTACAAGCTTTTTTTGCTTCATCAGAATATGCAGGTTTCACCCAAACTAGAATCTCTAAGCTATGTCTATACAGGGGGAAAAAAAAAAAAATCAGTATAACTGGATTGATGTAAATTGGCAAAACTTTTCTACAAAAAGTCACAGGCTCCCTACGGGCCTATCTTACACCTTTTTTTTTTTTTTCCTTTTCTAATTTTTACATTGAGTCTTTCTTAGACTGGGCCAAACAAGACTGCTCCATGAAAGCATTCCACTCGTTTCGTACAGAAAATTATACTGACAGAAGAGATCCAGAATAACGAACATACTTGCTTGTGTTTTTAACAAATGATAGAGGGCACCCACACTGCTAGGCTCAGATCCAGGACTGTGGAGTTTCCCACTGAATTCAAGTGGCCCTATGGAGACTTCTTCATTGCTGTTCTAACAACAACATAAATGATGGGGGAGAATATGATTCTGCTTCTACGGGGACTTGTATTCCCAGGTTCCTTCATGAGACTGAGGTTACTGTTTGAAGGACTTGATCATTCTTTTTCACAGAGATGATAGAACTGCAGATAACAAAAGTCTAGCTATTTCCTTGCCTAATTTAAGGAGCTACAGTTTAGTCTCCAGGAAACTGACATTTTCTTCACAGTGCTTAGGACAGGAGCCATGATGCAAAGTAAGTCCCCTGCCAGTGAAACAGTTGGATCCAAAGCAATCACACTTGCACTCATGGTGTGCCAGGCATTGACTGCGTGCACAGAAAGCCACAAACCATATGTCAGACCATCTACAAGCAGTCTGAAGGGGTGAGACAAAGCAAAGGGAAGTCTCCAGCATAGTAGACACTTCTTTCTCACTCCAGCCACTTCTCTTGTCCTTCTTCTCTGCTGCTCATAGCAATAGCTAAACAAAACACTGTTCATGCCACTTTGAAAGACAAGGGGTTCCCTGTGACAGGCACATGAGTCTCCAAGCTTTACTTCCTCTCCTACTTCTTCCTTTCCTCTTCCCCTTCCCTGTGAAGCTGGAGAACAAGACATCTGAAAGGTTTGCACTGCAGGATGCTCCAGCTACAATGTCATCAGGAATTCCCCCTGTGGAGGTGCTGCACCAAGACCTGACCTCCCCCACAGGCCTCTCTTTTGCTAGCTGCTGAGGAGGGATTGCAGTATCAAGTAGTCCATTTGCGGAGCCATCCCTGCCTGGCCCTGCGTGAGAACAAGCACACCAATGGATTCCTTGAGAGCCACAGGCAGGGGTTATCTCTCCTCCCCAAATGACAAATGAGATTTCAAGGGGTAGAACTGTCAGCTGACTAAAGCTCCTCCTTGGAGGAGTCCATACAGATGAGTAACATTGCCCAGAGCCTCAAAAATGCCATTATTTCCAGCCCACTCGGTCTAAATAATGTTCAAGTATTTCAGAATTAGATTAGACCAGGATGACATTAACCATTCTCCTGGGAGAAGGCCTGGTATTTCACTGGGGATTTATTGTCTTGGTTTTGTTTAGATCATGTCTTTTGTAGTACCTTCTTTTAGTCAGAAAAAGGACATCAATGATTTGGTCTGAAATAAAAGAATTATTTAGCATGAGCACTTAAACAGGGGCCATTTCTTCAGTATACAGTTTTTTTGGACTAATGCTGGGAAACTTGAACTGCCCTTCACATAGCTTTGACAGAAGATAGAGGACTTATTCCATCCACCATACAGCAAGATAACAAAACAAACAAACAAACAAAAAGTAAAGGTGTTCCATACTAGAAGATGTACTTCAGAGTGCTGGAAGAAAATTAGCTTTGATTCATACAGGCAAAGGAGGGCACAAAACAGAATTGTTACCGTAGTATGAGAACTCACTACACCTTCAGCACGCAGTAGTCCTAGATTGTCCTCTATTTAAAATTAAACAGCCTGGTTACGAGCTATTCTTTGAATAGCAGGTAAGCTTCTTTCTCCTGCTCATACAGCTTCCTTCTGCTCAGACATCTGTTCCTACAAATTCACAGTGAGATCCCCTTGATGATGATTTTAGAGCATTTGATTTCTTTAGAGGTATAAAGCATCCTCTCCAACAAATACAATCGCTCTTTCTAGGTACCCTTGCCTCCTTAACACTTTTATGCCTTGAGCATCAGGGTAATCTTCTGCAGTGATTCTCAAGCTGGGAGGATGACAGGGGAAAAGGAAGGAGAGAGCACACCATACCTAGGAATGCAGGATTTGAAAAGACTGAGCATAATTCCTTGACCACTCAGCTACTGGGACACTGCAGAAGCTAATGGGGCCATCAGATGTGTGGCCTCATTTATCTGAACCCCTTTCCACGTCAAAGAATGGAGCTCACTACAGGGAGTGGTTCCAGATCTTTGCTTATCCATTCCACAAGGCAGAAATAGCTGGATTTGAGTCTGCCAGATCCTCTGTAAAGACCCGAGTTCCTAGTTCCCTCCTGCATATACGACCCCTGCTGCCAAGGAGGCCCCTATAAGTAACAAGAAAGAAGGCAGGACTAGGGACAATGACTCACTGTGTGGCCCACACCACTCACCTCTCCCTGTGTGTCTGGGCACATGCTCTGTTTATGCAAGAGGAGGCTAAAAAGGAGACTTTCAAACCAGAGAAAGGGTGTGCAAATTATGCAATGACCATATGAAAAAAATTTTAAGAACCATGCGTCTGCTAGAATTACCTCTTCTTCAGATGTTCTTTTTGTGTACCATATGGGAGTAAATGGTTCTATGTTGCTTGGTTTCTGCACCTTATAATGTTTGTAGCAATGGGAGGAACAAAGGGAAATCTGATGGATATTCTGGGACCTGACTCCAAGTATTTACAGCTCAAATAATAGATAACATAGCTAGCAAGGACAAAACAATGAATGGGCATATACTTTGCCAGTTTGGGTGAAAGTTACTAATGTAAAAATGCTCTGAAGCCTATGTAGAAATGGAACAATGTGAGCTTTGGAGTCTGACACAGCCACCTTCTCCTCAGAGCAAGAAGGTGGGGATGAGTACCTCGGTCTGTTCTATCTCAAACTAATCAAGAGAAATGATTCCTGTGGATGATGTAGCAATCAAGTTATACTTTCTTAACATGAGAATCCAAAGCTATGTATGCATAAAATCTAGAAGTTCTTTCATTCAATAGAGCTCAGACCAGCAAGTGCTTATACACAACACTGACAGGCTTTGTTGCAGAAAGGGAGGTGACTTGGAGTCTTCAGCAAAGATCTTCCACTGCTGTGTCCCGCAGCAGCAGGTTCTTTAGGAGTTTTATCCTCTCTCCCTCTCTCTCTCCTGCTCTGCTTCCTTCTTAGATGCTTGATGTGGAGCGAAGATGGTGGTTCTGGCGGGATGACCATGTAGGGCCACTAGTGAAGGACACCATGGAAGTCCTTCCATGCCTCCCAGAGAAAGTGAGTGCCCTGTCCAACCACTGAGGCTGAGTACCAGGCTCCCGTTTGCTCTGACAGAGGTAACCACTGGATAGGAGTTTGTCAGGAATGCATTTACTTACACTGGGGATTTCTGAAGGCTTCAAAATGTAATAATCAGGAGTAAATGTGCACAGAGGCAGTTCAAGAGGATGAAAAATAGGCCATAGAAGGACAAAACAGTGTTACTGAACAGGAACCCTGGAGAAGCCAGTTCTGAGAGGGGTTTTCAGATTTGTATGTTTTCGCTGTTTAAAACAAAACCACGCCCAAGCCACCAACACTGGCAATGAAATATTACAGCTGCAGTCTCTAGTTGCAAAGACAGCCTGATCATGACAGGAGATAGTGGAGGCAGGCCAGTGGTGCTGCCACACGTTGGGCAGGGTGTGGTGGTTGCTCCTGTTCACCCATAAAGGTTTTTAGTCCATGCAAAACTGTGGAGACAGGCAGGGCTTTCTGTTTAGTTCATGAGGTGACAAAGGAAGAGCTCTATGATCAGGAAGGAAGGAGGCCTTGCAAAATCCAGTGAAATCAATAGAATTATATCAGGGCTGAATTTGACCAACTGAGAATAATGAAGTGACAGCAAATTATTTTGGCGACTGTTGCCAAATTTCTTAGAAATATCAGAGGTCTTTGCACAAGTGCCAGTAGTTTGCCAGCCCTCGTTCGGAGTAAGAAGCTTACTGAGTACAGACAGAGACTGATAGTCTTTGCTGATCTTCCATTAGATGCACAAGATGTGCACATCTGTGACAAGATGTCAATGATCTTTGTAGCTCTAATTAATTCATCTCTTGTCCTCCAGGGAAGCTGTCACTTCTTCATTCTTTACCTCACCATTCTGCTGATCTATAATGAAATCTCTTAATTTTAAAAAAAAAAAAAAAAGTGTTTAACTTCAAATTTGTCATCATCAGTTGAGGGATATCAAAGAGGCAGTATTTACTGAAGTATTTCATTTCCCCATACACATCCTGCCCCCTCCAGTTCTTCATTTCCCAGGCTTTATATTCTGGATGATCGTTGAAAGAATATTTTTGTTTGCAGCCCTCAGACCTCACAACAGCAGCCCAGCCCTCCAGAGCTATACTGCTTGCCTTCACATCAGGACCAGCTCTTCACCAAGTGGTTATCAATTTCTTAACTTTTGCAAGGGCTTGAGGAAATCCTGTATTCATTTCCCTTTTAGTGATGGGTGAAACAATGAGCTGTCATTCACGTTGGTTTACAGGGGCTGTAAACTTAGGTTTAGTGAAACGTTTGGAAAGACAAATATCTCACATTTCTATTCACCTTATATAAATTCTTTTACTTGCCTATCCCCTCTTCACAGATGCACACACACACACATTTTCCTATACAGAGTAATTTATGAGATTAAACTCGATCTGGCTTTAACACCAGCCACGAACTTGATACACAGAGATTAGCAAATCACCAAGTGTCTTCCTCACAAAAGGCTCCCGGAGGAGTTAAAATGGATCTAACTGAACACAAGTTCACATTTGATGCTGGTGCAGGGAAGGTAAGATCTATTGACTCAGCATGGTTCAGGTTCTCACTTTCACTGTCTTTGCATCAAAGTGATTATTAAAAGTTACTTGCAATTGACTTTGAAGTATGGAGACTGTTACCAATCAGTCAGGTAGCAAAGCAGCTATGCTGAAATGGCAGTACAATGGACTCTGTCTTGCGGTTGATGTCTATTCCAAAAAAGCATATTATGAAAGAAGAGGCAATTTAAACTATTAATTCCTATCTCTTTATTTTTTTCAATCAAATAAACTTCTGGGTTCTGGCATTCTCCTAAACCTCATTAAAGATTTCCCTGGACATTGTGCCAGCATCCATGAAAATATCTTCAAAAAGTATACAAAGGAGAATCTCTGACCACCAAGTCTTTCTTTGTTGCTGTAGAAAGTAAAGGAGGAAAGAATAAGTGGAAGAGGAAATGAAGAGCATGTTTGATGGGGGTAGAAAGCAGTGAACAGGAAAATGAGAGCTTTGCAGGGACAGCAATAACAAACCTCATTTCTTCGGAAGTCCTGAGACTGCCACCAGCACAGGACCTGCCTACACCGTTCAAACACCACAGGTTTCTTTTTCTTATAAAAATAACCAATTTGCCTCTCTCTGAGCAAAGTAAAAGTACCTGAGGCACTTAAAATTCGCAACTCCCAGCCTAAGAAATATTAGGCTGTTGAAATTTTGTCTTACAGATTAGCGACAGAGACAAAGGTAGCTCTCCTTGGGCCTATGAGCTGTGCCAGTGGCTGACTGGATGATTTCATGCTCTTTTTGATTAGCCCAGCTATAAAATTAGTATAATAGTATTGGCCATCTTAGAGGCACAGACAAAATTGTCTTCAGGTTTCAGGCAACAGTGCAGATGCTATACTTTGTGTTAATTGTTAATAAATATTTATACATAACGTCTAAATTCTTAATTTAAAATAACTGTTTCCTGAGTATTTTTGAGGCTGTCAGTGCAAAGAGTTTGTTTTTAAAGCCTTTTGAGTTTTTATAGATGAAGTACTTCAGAGCACTGCTAACAGAAAGAACCAGAGAGGCAGATGGCAGAACAAGAACAACAGCTGGTTTCTTTGTCCAGGCTCTGTGATACACAAAAAGGAATGAACTGCATAAGAGTCAGATTGAAATCCCACCAACTGCAAATTTGCATAATAGACGTAGATGATCATGGAGTCTCACTCTCCACATCTTAGTACTCTGTATCATCATGCACAGCAATGGGTCTAAAATATGCTCCTTTACTTGAAAAGCATCTCTGCACTCATGTTGCACAGGT
This sequence comes from Chauna torquata, assembly GCA_013399475.1. NCBI lineage: Eukaryota > Metazoa > Chordata > Aves > Anseriformes > Anhimidae > Chauna > Chauna torquata. The sequence continues at coordinate 212,213 of VXAL01011627.1, forward strand.
GTCAAGAACAGCTGGAAAGTCAGTCAAGTATCTGACCCACTCACTCTGTAGAGATACAAATATACCCATACTGCTGCACGATAGGGTTTGAACATCTCCGTATTACAGCATGTCCACTTGTGCATCCTGTTCCTCTTAGAACGTGGGTGGTGCAGCCTGCTAACCTGAAAACTTCCTTGCTTACTTGGGAGATTCAAAATGAAATCAGAGTGACAGAGTAACAGACCCTGGCATTGCTGCTGCCTGAGTGCATCAGGAGCCCCAAGGGCAGCAGGATACCATCTCTGTGCTATGTGAGCTTGTGCATGCACAGGTGAGAGAACTAGAGAGCAAGTGGCAGAGGAGGAGCTTGCTGCAGCCAGAGCAACAGTTTCAACAGATCACTAAAGAAGCTGTTGCCATGTTGTCACCAGCTTTCAGCAGGAAGCTGCATTTTGCTGAAGTCTGGGGCTATGTCAAACTCACTAAAAAACAGCCCTTGGACTCCTGGACTGTTCTCCTTGTCCACTTTTCCTCTTTAGGTCCAGAGCTTTAATGTCCTGGGACAGCAGGATGTAGTTTCTTACATGCACAATCTGCTCTGTGATCCTATTTCATGAACTCTTGTCTCCAGAATGGTGCTCACTGCCTTCTCATGTGCACAGGGAGGCCCAAGCAAACGTCCCATCACTTCAATATTCCCAGCCTAAGCCCATCTCCCTTTTGCATTCATAAGCAGTGTAACAGGGCCACTGTGGGTGAGGGAACAATTATTCCTCCGGAATCATCTATCATAAGTAGAAGTTATCTGTCCGGAAGAAGTAGTCAGTAAATAACCCCTAGGCAGCCCTGCCTCTGATGCTGTTGGTGGTTTGAGCTGTAGTGCATTCAGCTGCAGGCCAGTGTGGTGTTTAGGTTGTAAATGAGCTGGATTAAGAAGTTTTCACCCCTCCTATCATCACTATATGTAACTCTCCTGGAAATTACCAGTTCCTCAGCCACCAGACTATATTAGTAAACTGCATCTACACTAGCTTTTTAGTTCAGATCAGGAGTTTGTTTTTGAACTGAATTTCCTATTCATTGCACTTTGTTTCCTATAATGGTGCAGTCTCACACCTGGTGGACTGAATTCCTTTTGGATGAAAATAAGCCAGAAGACCCACTCCAAGAGTACATCTAATGTGCTCCAGCTATTGGCAAGTATTCAGTTAACAGGACTAGAATAGAGCAAGTCCAAAATAAGCTCCCCCTGAAACATATTTTGTGTGGATGTTAAATATTCAGCAGCAGCTGTTTGGTTTCCCAGATCTGCTCCTATTACACCACAGTACTTGTTAATGTAGACACACTTACCTGTCAAAATGATCCAGGCTTGCTTGTGTGTCTATTGAACCTGTTTAAGCATTTTTAGCAGGACAGATTTTAGCCTAGATCAGAGCTGGCAGTACTAAGTTAGGGAGCAAGGAGACATGCAGGTTTACTGGCATCTCTGCGGGACAGTAACTTCCAAGCAGACAGTCTCAAATGCAGCCAGAACAGCACCTTTAGCCTCAGGCCAGTTGAGGCACACCTGGGGGCCAGGCTAGCCCGTGGGTGCACTGACTGCCGGACTGAAGGTGGCTCCTAAGTTCTCCTCCCCTCTGCAAAATGCCACAGGCTCACCCATGGACTCTGGCTTCACTGACTGAAGTCAAACTCCTCCTGGAACATCAGAGGTCTTACCCTCCAGTTAGCCCCAGCTCCTCATCTGACCTTCTTTCTATCTTGCCTGCCATTGTGATTTGAAAGCCTTCTCTCCCTCACACACAGAGCAGCTGCTTATAATCTAACTTCTCTCTGCTTCTCCAGGGCTCCACGTTGACCCAGTGTTCCAAGCATTCCAGCTCACACAGAGCAGGAGCAGAGCAGGAGGGAACTCTCAGTCTCTCCAGTAACATAAAGTCAATTCTGCCCACTGCACTGAAACTTTGTCAAGTGAATCAATGCACTGGAACACAGGTCTTAGCCATAAAGAGGAGAAAGAAAACTGGCCCATGTTTCCAGGTAGTGGCATATAATGTGGAAGATGATCTCAGCACTAACTGTTTCAGGCAAACCACCCTTTACCAGTTCTTTCCATCTAAGTCTTGGCTCCACTCATTTTGCCTGAGATTTAGATCTATTTTTGGAAGCCTTGAAAATATACAGGGAGTTGCCAGCCATTTTTATTCCAGTGCAGGAACATTATATACTGAAGACATTCCTCTTGGCTCCTGCTTTAATTGAAGGTTTTTTCCAGGTGAGTACCAAACCCTGACCCATGACAATGTTGTCTAGGTAAGTATTACAACTGTTTCTGTGCTAATATTCATGCTGTTTCTCCCACCCATCTGATTCACTCACAAGTAAAGGGAACTCCCTCCCACCCTGTTAACACTACAAAGTGAGATCTGCAGTCAGGTTGCATGACTGTGAGAGGCACGCACCTCTGGGCAACCCTAACTCCCCACCACACTCTGCATCCAGTTCTTCCTTTTCCCACAGCTGAACATGATGATGTACCACACAGCACACACACATACAGTTAGACACAGACATGACAGATGGCATACTTTATTTTTCCTAGGTTTTTACTAAATATTCCCTTGCCATTGCATCTCTGATCCTAAAGTGCAGAGAATTAAGACATTTAGGATATTTGTTCCAGCAGAGTGAATAGGTCATAAAAAAGAGGAATGGATAGGTTGGGTAAATAGATGGATAGGTGGTTAACAGATGTATAGATACGTAGAGGTCTAGATGCACAGATACATACATACATGCAGTGTTCTCAGCTATTCTCTGTCCCAGAAGTAGCTGCCATACAGCAGCAGACACAGAAGCAAATAGTCCCAGTCTGCCTGTTCTGTTTCAGGATAATTCTTCTATCTTCGTAGGGAGCACAGACTTATGTTTTTAAAACACAGACATAACTTTTTTTCTTTGACTTGCAATTTTTTTTCTCTCACTCAACACATTTCTGGTTTGGATGTTTCTGTTTGTTTGTTTGATTGGTTGTTTTTAAGAAAAGAAAATCCCCAGAGTTAAAATGACAAGGAAAAAAGCCCACAATGTCAAAACTAGTGTTCCAAGCCCAAACACATATTTTGAGACAATCCCCAAGCCCAGGATCACCTTCCCCCTTTCCCCACCAGAAACCTCCATCCTCAGCAAACCTGGGGGCAGGGAGGATTAGCTCACTGATGTTTGTACAGTGCTTTGAAAACACAAAAGTCCTCTGGATAATTCTCTTTTAGAAAGCACACAGCCATCGGGATACAGAAGTCCCTTTTCAGTGAAAGGCTAGTGTACAGCTAATCATTAAGCAAAAAGGATGGCTCCTCAAGAGCACAGGAAATATCAGAAGCCCTCACTGAAGCCAAGGAGCTAGATGGCCAGTCCCAGGGCTGAGTCACATCATACCAAACTTGTGTTTGTGCATGGGCCTTCTGGCTTTCTGTGATGATCTCAGAGAGAAGCCACGGGGCCTGGGTCAGGCTACCTCTTCCCTGAATCACAGCGCAAGGCTCCACTAACAGGTCAGCAAGTCTCCCTGGGCTCAAAGTGCACCGTCCTTTCAGAGGCATGGTGGGGATAACAGAAGGTGCAGCAATTTCCTACAGCAGCGATTATGGGCCGTATCAGTGGAGCCTCATGGTTCAGGCTGCTGAAGTCTCTGTCTCTCTGCAGGGAGAAGCACCCTGCCTCACACAGAGCTGTGAGGATGACAACCAGAGAACACTTCTGTCCTCTGCTGCCAGCTGCCAGGTGCCATGAAGGAGATGGGCACCTAACCAGAATCAGTCAGCAGGCACCTGGTTCACTGGAAGGAGCTTAATCTGATGCTTGCTTGTATTCCCTTGTTTCTCTTCATGTCGCTTATTGCAGGACCTCCAAAATCAGGGAACTGACCCACGTGTTTTGAAAAACACTGAGAGCTAGAGAAGGAGTTTGAGATTCTTTCCTTCCTAGCTGCACCCAAATCACTGTTTTCATATTTAATGTAAATGTTTTCATGATCTTTATTATTGGAGAAATTACTTAAAAAAAAAAAAAAAAAAGAATATGATACCCATACGTACCCACTTCCAGCTCAGGTTCATAAAAAATCATGAAGATATTTCAGGATTAGATCCTGAAAGCTGGCAATATTGCTTCACTTTAACCCAATGAATGCCAAATTCTCTGCTGATACAGCCCCAGAGTTAAAATAACAGAAATTTTGGCTCCACATCTCTGAAAGTGTTTAAACTACCACTTCTCTGAAAGAACTTTTAGTTATAAACTTTATGCTATATTGGGTATTCTCACTGAAGGACTGGTCCACACTACCAACTGTATTTAGTACTCTAAAACTACAAGCCAGTCTCCAGTAAACTATGCATTTCATAAATCATGAGGTTTGACTTTTTTAATCATTTTGTCATTTACTAGTTGGCTTTTTCTCCTCAGTATGAGACATATATATCAGCATTACAAAGATAAAAAAGATTTTTTTTTCAAAAGTGAAGCTGAGATTCTAATCTAGTCATAGGAGGCCAGCAGGTGGGTGTTTAAAATTTTTATTTCAGGTAAAAGCAGTGGAAAAATTAGCAATTTGTCTCCAGCTCTCCAAGGCGTTAATCAGAAGTTTTCCATTGTGTTCTCTAGGAGTTGACTGATGACATAGCAGTAGCTTGTTGGGTTGATCCTCCTCCACTGTGACATATTTCTGCCTTCTGCCTAAGTTGATACATGAAGAGCTAATAAACTTTCATAGGCCTTGTTTGCCTTTGGCCACAATGAAACCCTAATGCAGCTATAATGATAGGGTTTCCCTTAGTTCACACCCATGCTGCTTGTTTCCTCTGGGGATTCACACCAGCAAGGTTAAAATTGCACAGCTGAACCATACGAGAACCATTTTTTTCCCTTTTTGGTTAGGAAAAATCAACAGTAAGGAGAGCAGAGACCACAGCCCATTAGCCCTTTCTTTATTTACTGGCATTCACCCACATGGTTGTGTTTGCCTTAGATTATTCTGCAAGGGGAGCTGCTGACAATACCAGTGGAAGCACAATGGGCTGCCCCAGAACACTCCTGGGGAGCAAAGAAAATCAGAGGGTTGTCTGCATTCCCAGAGGAGATTTACAACGTCACCTGCTTTGATCACTGACGCATGGAAGAGCTGTATATTACAGAAGTAAATAACTTTCTTTCCCCTCCATACCTGCAGTAGCTTTCTTGTTTGCTCTTGCATAGTCATGGGAAGAGAAAGTAGGATAAGGAGGGGCCTCAAAATGTCATCCAGCATTACCTAATCCCTGTTCTGTGGACCACTGGTGGGCTGCAGAACATCACACATGCACATGTTGCTTCACACAAAAGCAGACAAAATACAAGTAATACATGAAGGTTCTTAGATGAGCCAAACTGGTACTATGCTTTTGAATAAAAAAAAAAAAATTCTGGCAGCACAGCAAGAAAGGATATAGGATCCTTTTATCCTTTGATGAAAATGATTGAGAAAAACTGATCAAATCCAGTTCTCTGCACTATGGCAGGGTTAGCTACCTACCCATATCATTGAGAAATGTAGTACTGACCCAAGGCATCACAGAAATGTTGCCAAAACAGATTATTCCTGCCTTAAGGAGTAATTTTGCCTGTGTCCTGTGAAAGGTAACATGGGGAGGTGAGAGATGGTTAAAGATGGTAAGGAGGTCGTAGAAGTAATTACTGGAGACTGACAAAGGTAAGCTTCAGAAGCCTTTCAGGGGAACTTGAGGTGGAAGACTGAGAAGTGTAAGTTATCAGGCAGCCTTGTGGGGATGGTTCCTATCTTCATTCCTAGGATTGCCTCCTCTTTTCTTTTCTTCATTCCTTTTTCCTATACTTGTCACCCTTTATGAAATCTTTCAGACCATCCATACCGTTCCCCTGAAAACTGTTGTCCTACAGGCAACAGAGGCAGTTCTGCATAGGATCTGCATCTTTCAAAAAGCTCTGCGGATTCAGGAAGGTTGTAAAGGAATTTGGGTTTAAATATTTTCAGTTCAAGGAAAGAAAAATGAAGCATAGAGAGAAGGTCAGTTCTACACTCAGAGGTAGGCTGGTCAATGAGGAGGTGCTAGAGTGCTCCAGGTTTGGACCTAGGCACAGTTTCTCTCTCACACACACATACACTGTCCAGATGTCAGTATTTCCACATGCAGTGTTTTGTTTTGTGAGGAAAGTTGGATGTGGGGAGAGGAGAGACGTGCATTCCTTGCACTTCCCTGAAGGTAAAGCCTCTGCACATTGTGTGAACACAGCTGATTTGCTACAGACAGGTTTTCAGTTCTACACTGAAACCGGGGCATGCCCCAGTTCTGGACTTTGCACGCAGATCCTGGCACTACCATCAAAGCGAGTGGAGGACAGTGTTAGAAACTCACTTTGCCACAGAGCTCCAAGGGCTTTCCATTGTGCACTGGGTGGCCTTACTACTTCATTGCCTGCAGTGTAGTCAGCACTATCAGAAAGATTGAAGAAGGATAGTTGAGCTTGCCTTAAAGGCAGGAATACGTACCAGGTGGCTTTTTGAGAGTCTATTCCTGTTTTCTATTATTCCTATTACTTGATGCATTTGTAGTAGCTGGATACCTTTCAGAAGTATAAGAAGTATAGGAATAGGATGGCACAGAGCAGAACAGAATAGCATAGCACAGCAAGGAAGTAAACCCATTCTCATCAGTCGTCATCATGTCCTTATGTATTCATATTTACAATGTCAACATAGTAAAGATTTCAGGCAATGACAATTCAGTAGAGATTTGATTTCAGCGACACAAACATACAACTAGAGCCATTCCCACCATAACCAACACAGGAGCTGAGGGCACCAGTATAGCCTGCCTAGATAACTTGAGCTTTCTTGGAACAAAATATAAACCCTATATTGGCCCACTACAATGTGCAAAAACAGTAAAGTACATCACTGCATTACATTGTGTTTCATTAACCCATTCCTGAGCTGATGCCTTCTCTCTGAGACAATGGATTGCTTTGAAAGAGTACTTCATTAATCTCTAGAGGAATTACTGCAATTCATCTTGCCTTGCCTCACTTTCCCAGTTAATGCTTAATTACTGGAATGCTAACAATCCTAATTAGCAGTTGCAACACGCTCTGAGGGCCAACGGTGAAAAAAAAAAATAATGGCATTACTCAGCTTCCCAAGATTCACTTGGTATTATGAGTATTCTGGGGGATTGACAGGGGGCAAAAACTGCATTTCCTTATCTGGAACTAGTTTATATCTTATTAATCAAACCACTGGTCCCTGGGGAATCCTCTGAGCATGTGGGCATCTTATGGTGGGAGAGTGTTAAAAGCACTGTTAGAAACTCTGCTAAGAACTTACAGTAAGCACAAGAGGTTGCACCCCCCAGACTTCTGCCCAAGAACCTGGATGCAGGGTGCTGATCCACTCCCTTTGCCCCAGCACTACTGCTTTTGGTAAATAAACAGGGACTACAAGAAAGAACAGAAGCCTGGCTTCTCTGGACAAATGAAAGCTAAGACAACAAGAAGAAAATAGATACTGATTACTAGCAGTTGGCTGACAAAGAGTGAGTAGCTCTTTGTATTTCAGAACAGAGATGGCAAAGGTGTATGCTACTCTAACTGCACACCTGCACAGGTGATGCTTGGTCCACATAAACCTGGTGATTGATATCAATATTGTGCAACAGGACAAGATTTCAAAACAATGTAATGCTCATCATGCATGAACTTCACTGCCTGTCTGGAGACTTTGAGCCTGACCTTTGGGACCTTTTAATTCTGGCCAGAAGATCCTGTTCCTTAGATACATATAAAACATGCCAAAAACCATTGCACGCCTACTTCTCCGGGGTGCTGAGCAGCTGATCTCCCAAAACATTCTTTGGTCTCAAAAGACCTGACCCATTTCTCCCCTAGATACAAACATAAACACTGACTTACAGAAATGCTCTTGGCTGCTGACATCCACTTCAAACAGAGCAAAATTAGGAAGTTGCTTTGGTCACCACACACGACTACAGGGAACTCTTTCTTCCCCATCTTTTTCCCTGCTTTCCATGAAGACACAGAAGATTATGTATTAATTGAAACTGTACATGTCTATATGTCGCAGGGAGCGCCCAGAGCTTTCTATGCCACGTGATACATCACATGTCCTGGCTTGTCAACCTGAAAACGTAACAGACATCCCCTCCACCCTCCCAGCCCCAAACCTGCACGGACTAACCCACTTCATTAGTCCTACAACCACACCCTGCCATACTTGTTCGCTCCCTGCCCCAGGCCCCTGCAGCAGGTCAAAACACAAATACACCAGTAAGCTACAAAGTTTAAAAAGCCAACACCTTCCCTGGGTTTCTCTCAGTTTACTTCATAACGTCCATTTCTTGGACATAGATATTAATTTTATACCTGTTCATTTGTCATGTGAATCTTGTGCATTGACTTCAGGACACCTAAAAGACTGTAGGTGAAGACAGAATCTATGTTCAAATTACCTGAATCTTCTTCCGCAAGTCCCCTGTTAAGGGCCTTAATCAGCCACATTGGTCTTCTGTTATCTCTCTGCTGGAATTTTGCTACCTACTTGTATTCATATACTCAGATGCAGAGTGTCCTCAGGTAGTCACAGTTACTTAACATGCTTATTCAGACAAAGCTGCTGATCAGTATAGCCACCCCATCCAGGGGTCTAAGGGCTCTCAGGTATTAAGTGACTTCCTTTTCACTTGTCTCTGATACCATTCAATGGCATTCACCAGTTTGGGTATCAAGAAGAAAACACAGAGGTGTCCTGCTTCCTGCTAACAAATGTGAAAACCAGAGAAACAAGAATCCAGCCTAGTGGACTCTTTTTAGTGAATATACAATACAGAGGTACAAAATCATAGAACAGGCTTGGGCAGGATGCTCCTTTAGCAATTTTTTCTTCTTCTAAGTTAGCAGATAGATGATGAAACAGCTTGGGAATGTTTTGTAGTTCCCTATTGTGGCCTTTAATAACATCAAACCAGCATTAACAACGTTGTCTGGAGAAGTTCAACCCAAGCAGTCTTGGCTAGCTTCTTTAACACAGCCTAAGCCCTCTGGTTTGTGTGGCATTCATTCAAATGGATTTTTAGTCATCTTCTTCAGAGCTGTATTTCCTTTCTTCACTGATAGCTATATGGTTGTCCCTGGATGGCGGTACCTTCAAAGTGCTGAGCATCAGTCTGGGTATTGATCGAAATTTGCCCCAATGTGAAGAAGCCATATGTCCTTTCCATGTCTCAGTGACTACATCTGCAGCTCTGGGGTAATGGCTTTCACTGGGAGTCTTAGACCTTCAAGAAAAAAATGTACATTGAATACTATCTGGTACTTTCTGGTTTGCCAAACTATAAATGTAAAGTGTGTCAGTTTCTCTTCAGTTGCATTTTCTTGCAGTTTCTATTTTACAGTACTTAGAGGAAGTAAACTAACAAAACACAAATAAGGTATTTATTTCTTTTTAGAAGACTTCCTTGCACATAGGCTGTGTTTCTGTGAACACTAATACTGGAAACACACGGTTCTGTACCACTGAGAGTAAACTTTTCATCTGGAGCAGGCAAGGATATTTCTGTGTGATTAGCCAGGTTATTTTGAGTTTTGCTGACTTCATGCTTATATGCTAGCACTCTTCAGCAGAGTTGATCTGACGTAAATCTACAGGGTAGACAGGTGATGTTTGATCCATCTTCCTGGGACAAACAAATTCAGTGGTGTTTCTTTTTAATAAATTTGAACCAGAAGAAAGAGCCTCCTCTGGTCTAGCTCCTTGTATCGCCAGGCTGCGGTGTTTCTTGTCTGATACTCAGAGCCTTAAACCTGGATTTCCTGCACTGATGAATGACTGCTCTTCCAGATTCTCTTCCACTTTGTTTTTGCCTAGCTTTCCACAATAAATGGAGTCAAATTTTCCAGGATGATTCACCCTGGATATGAGCTGAGATTATCCTGTACAAATTGTTGGGAATCAAGAATATTTTGCTGCTCTCTCAGTCTGGTCCTGATAGTATAAACTACTATCACTTCTACTTTGTCATCATTACTAATCTGCTCTCTATGCCAATTTGCATTTATCAAAAGGGATAAAGTATTTTCATAAAATCACCATGATATTGTACCACAGTACTGTGCCATTTTTATCTTTATCATACCCAGGAAATATGGCATCACAGAATGCCATAAAGCTGAAACAGGAAATATTTAGCATCAGAAGCTAGCTGTGTCAAAAACCTTGTGACACTAACCTGCCCTGCAGAGAGCAGAAGTAGCCTGCAGTGAATAAGCATAAAGTGAAGAGCAGAGTTGTGTAAGCAAGTCATTCCTGTGCTGTGGGAATGAAATGAGAGAGAACCAGTGCACAGCCTGATTTTTTTCCTGCATGAGAAGGGATCAATATCCTAGAAACACACTACATGGCACAACATTCACGCCAAACTCAGCAGCTACTCACACATAAAGAACATCTATCATCAGGTACTTATCCCTGGTGCTGGTTCCTCTGCCATTTGGTAGGCCACATGTTTTCATATGACTCAGCAAAAATCCCAGAGTCAGAATAACTGCACACTAGGTCTGGTAAATTCAATGCTTAGAAGAAGGGACTCCTCTCTTCCCCTCCATTGCCCAGCCCACATAATAACCTCAGCTCTCAGATGAGATACAGAATAATAGAAGTAAACTCAAGGTCTCAGCACTCCACATCTATCACAGTGGTATCAGAGCAATTTGCTCTCCTAGGGCCTTGCTCCCAGGTTCCTAGCCCTTGATTTCAGTGGATACAGGGTCCTGTCATAGTTGTGTGTAAACTTAAGTTCAGTTAAGTTCCCAGTGCTGCACCCTGCAGCATTGGCAATGAAGAGTAAACTACTTAATGAGTGATAGTCATCTTGTATATATAGCTTTGAAAGGAGCTCAGCATGGCAAAGAATTGAATGGCTTGGTTCTCCTATCCAAAAATAGTGCATGTGGGACAACCCACTTTTGTATTCCAGTAAGTCTAAGCTAGAGTAATAACAGCAAAACTTATACACAGACGTTATATTTGTCCAGTAAACTACAAGACCATTCTGTTTCTTTTTAATCTCAATCCCAAGTATGCTTTATTTACTAGAGTTGCTTTTATCATTCTTCTCTTCGTTGACTTTCTTCAGAGTTTTAAAAACTAGTTTATGGTAACACAAATCTAATTTGCTGATAATATTTGGAGGTATGGGATTAGTATAAAACCACATTAAGAGAATATGTTCTATTCCATAAAGTAGTGTTTCATTTAATCTCGTTGCCTCAGTTTGTTTACATATAAAGTGAAAATAGTCATTTCTCCTGTTTCATGAACAAAAAGTTACACTATAATTATTGATGTTTGTAAAGCATTTGGCAGATGTGCAGGGGAGGGTATGAGTCCAAATGATTACAATTACAGCACTGTATTTCTGAAGTTTGTTACCCTTTTTATGAAAAGAAAAATTTTGCAGATATCCCACTGTGGTCTGCCTGAAAGGCTGGCCACAGAGATTGTGGCTGAAGGGGGTGGTGTGGAATCAGCCAACTTATTATCCCTCTCAGGAAAGCTATGAGAACCCATCTCTGTGAACCTGATCTGTTCTTCCTTACAGTGGTGCAGACTGAGAACAGTGATTCAGGATTAACTGTAACTGAGACACAAATCTGACCCAATGAGTCAAATTCCAGTCTAGTTTGTGTATCCGGGCTCAGAATAGCTTGGCTCTTCATTTTTCAGACAAATGCCTGTTGATGTAGTGCACGGGAAAGCAGGAAGAACATTTCACTGGCAATCTCTGCTATATTCAGGACTAGCTTCATCTTTCAAAATGATCAAATTAATTCCATATTGAACTGTTTTATATAATCCACAGCTTTTGACCTAACTACCCTGTTTGCAGAGTGGAAATAAAAGAGGGTACTATGAAAAGTGGATGTCTGGGAACAATAAGCTGGCATGATTGTGGTGAGGGTGTGAAGGGAGGGGGACTTACCTCTACTTGTCCTCAGCCAAAAGCATTTATTATATTTCAACTCTGCTTCTAAGGCAACCCCAGTTCCAGGCATCAATACGTCATGAGGCATAAACAGTTCCCCTTTAGGAAAAGTAAAAGCAGTTTTTCCTGTTTGTGAAATCCCCGCGTTGCCAAGAACAAGAAAGCTTTCGAAACTATCTTTGCTGCTCGCAGAGCTTCACTGCCTTATAGGGTCTGAATTCCCTGGATTCACACTGGGGGCGGGCTGGGAATGCTGGCTTTTCCTCCTTCTGGGTGATTCTGGGAGGCCCGCAAATGATGTCATGGTACATTTTAGGCTACAATAACAGGAAATCATCAAGTGTTTATACTGGCAGACTGGGCTGTGATGTGATTTTCCTCCTGTTCCCCCCTCCACGCCTCACCCCCACCATTGACTTCCTTGGTATATCTGCTTCCTCTGATTAAAATACTACAAGGTGACAACACTGCAGGAGGAAAAAGGAAAGTGGGAGAGGGAGATGGAAAGGCATATTTTGAATGGATGGTTCCCCCAGTATCAGTCACACACAGCGCATTGCCCCCGCATGCGCACAGTGTGTTAGAACAGCAGCCCAGACACAAGTCAGAAACGGCCTGCTGAGGCGGTAGGGGATACACTTCTCCAAACTGTAGACATGAAAAAGAAATTCCCCCCTCCCTAGCACAGATGAGTCACAGAAGTGATCTCCTCAGCAAAATTTTGCTTCTGAATTTCCCCTTGTCTGGGGAAACTGTGCCGCACAGATGTGACTGAAAGTATACAGCACAGGCTGATGGACTCCAAGGAGGAGGAGGTCACCCTTTCAGGGCTTGGGTCAGAGGAAGGATGCAAATAACCAGTACCCAGTGGTCGTACCGCAATGTGAGGCCCACAGTTTTCAGACAGAGGTGCTTGAAGGTGCTGAGTTTCAGGCACTGCTTTGGACCAGGGATACACAGCATAATGTTAGATATTCTGTCCTCCCCAACTTACTAAGATGGAGAGAAGAATTAGGAAGATAATAAGGAATTTTCCAAAAGACTAGGAATCCCTGTAAGGCAAAACAGGATCATTGCTAAGCTAACTGGCTTTGAGGTCGTTCATGTTTCCCTGAAGGATACAGTATGAATGCATCCTTCCAGTGCATTGTTGCTGTGGTGGACTAGCAGAGTTCACAAAAGCAGCTCTGAGCTGATGGACATCAAGGGATAGCTAGGGATGGCAACTTCTAGAGCACATATCAGGACGGCTGGAGCTGAAAGAGGATGTATGAAGAGACAGGTCATTTACAGCAATGTGAAAGAAAGTTTAAGCTGAGAAAGATGACAAATATTAGAGAAGTTTTCTGTAAAGGAAGATGTGTTACAGAAGCATACTTCAAGATAAGCTGCAGTCTCCTTCCTATACTCTGTCACAAGATAATGTATCTAACAAAATTGAAAAGGCAACTCACTTTAAAGATTTATTTTTTTTTAGCACACAATGTATTTAACCTACCATAGAATATCTCTGAGCCCACAGAATTTCTGCAGAATCAGGAGAGGATTGGATTCTTTGTAGACAACAAGGTCCATGGTGTTTAACAAACAGAAACAAAGACTGGAGCAGCATGGTGTACAGACAAATTTCTAACCAATCTTTTAGTAGACTGTATGCAAACTTACCCTGCTGCAAGGAAACGGTACAGACCCACAGGAACCCTGAGCTTGCTTGAGATCTCCTGTCCCTTGGTTTTCCATGACACAAATTTTCCATGACAGAAATTTCATGGCTCACATCCCTGTGAAGATCCTGGTGTGTGTCTTACATTTAGCCACCCTCATGGCTAAAGGTCTTTTCTGACACCTTCAGCAACTGTCGTAGATTTGCACAGAGTTTGCTTTCTGCTCTAAAATCTTTATTTTCTGTGTAAGCTTTTGTAGTGTGTGTTGGCCGTGAGCTCATATGACTACAGCCACAAAGCAGCAGAAAGTGCATCCCCTGAAACCATATGAGTGTCCTCTCCATGAAACTCTCTGGTAGAGCATAACTGTGTACTTCCTAGAAACAGGCTCAAGCAAGTTCACTCAGTGGGACTTTTGCTTCCTTTGAAAGTAGAACATCAACTCCTGATTGAGGAGTGCATGACTGCAAAATGGGAGACACCCATCTCCTAGCCCCTGTCCTGTAGTAGAGTTTGCTGTCTTAACCCTGGTATGAATTGTCCTCAGCCCAAATGGTATTTCTTTGGAGCTTGCTGGATCATAAAGTGGCGCATCTGTTTATCCTTTCTGAGACTCTAAGTGGTTTACCAGGCCTCAGATACAGCTGATGAAAATGAAGACAGAAAATGAACAGCCTACCTGAGGCCACACTTGTCCCAGCTGATGGAACTGCAGTGTTCACATTCATTATCCTCCGGCATGGTCCTATCCCGGTCTGTAATAAATAGGAAGGTTTTGCCCCAAGCAGGTAGCTGGGATCTTAAGCCCACTTACTTAAACATTTGCTTCAGTCCCAGACTTGCTTAAAATTAAGCACAACCTCAAATGCTTTGCTGATGAAGGATTGAGTCATTCCTCTTTACCCATCCCAAAGACAAATTGCAGGGGTTTACCACTGGTAAGTTCTATGGACTAATTAGCTCAACTTTAAGAAACGCTTCAAAGATGAAAAATGTTACGCAATCTAATTCTTATTATTAAATGTACCTCTGAGACAGCAATGTGAAAGGAGAGAATTGCACACTCTCTCACAAGCTTCTTAATAGAAGTAAAACAGAAATAAAAGCAATAGCCTAAAACCACAACCTGATCTACGCTATGAAACCATACTGGCTGCCAAGAACCACGCAAATGGGCATTCACATGATTCTTAACATTGAGGGAAACTAACACAGAGTGTTAGTGTGCTAACAGAGGGCACAAAGGGTCAACTTTGTGCCAGGGTGGAGAGAGGGAAAGATATTTGTGGCAGAAGAGATAGTGCCTGCTGTGAAAACATGATTCTTCTTTATTTTTCACTGTCTTCTCTACCAGCCCACCTCATATTCTGTTTCCAAAAATGGTGACATGGAGATTTGTTTCAAAGAAACCCAAGCAAGCAGTAGATGAAAGTCAACCTCACTACATCATTCATGCCTCCATCTTAAATAACGACAAAGGTGGCCTCACAGCAGAATGGCTTTTGCAGTTTAGCAGCCAGAAGGAAGGGTGGCTACAATGAAAGGATTTGGTGGGAAATTATGTGACTCACTCCTCACTAGTTTTCCTTCAAAGCTCTTCCGCAGGGAGGTGCAGGCTGATAGAAGGATACACAGAGTGTGAGGTAGGAAGGGTTTAGTATTCCTCCAGATAGCTGGTTTTCCAGGCAGTCTTTAGACTAAAAACAGGTTTGTTAAGCACATGGTAACATCAGAGTGGTTACAAGCTGCCTGGCCACAGCAAACAGGCGGGGCATCACCACCACCATCACCCCCACCATCATTCATTCATCAAGGATTTTCCATCACTTCTTTGCAGACTTTGTGGGATCTGAATGAAAACCTTTTCCGACAAGTACAACAACATCAAATCTAAATATGTCCAAGAGAGCAATGCAACAATTGCACAGAAACGCAGCAAGGCAGTAATATCTGGAAAGGGGCATTACATCTACGTCAATGAGCAAAAGTTTAATATCAGATCTTCTTCTGTTTCTGCATGCCTGGGTGGAGGAAACAACTAACATGACCATCTGAGAGTCAGTGTATCTCTTGAGGGTGCTTGTCCTTGACTTGCAGGAGACCTAAAAACCAGCCAGAGTTGGGAAGTTTCTTTCACTTTCTGCAGATGTCAAATTCACTTGCTTTCTGTGAGTCAAGAGCCTGGGGCTTTACCAGGTTCTGACTTTGCTACCCACAACTGCATTTCCATTTGCTTCTGAGTCACTCAGACCACAGACAAGCTGTGCAGGTACCCTGGACACCCAGACTGAATGCTTGTAGGAGTGTGCTGTAGCAGACCCCAGATTTTTCATACAGTACCATACTTTGCAATACCCAGGACAGTCACTGCACCCACTGGCACAATAAGCTTTCACCAGTGATGCTGCTGGCAATATTCAGGGTAGCTGAGAACACGGTTTGTTCTTCTGAAAGTGTCTGAGCTATGTCTGTGGCCCCTCT
This sequence comes from Chauna torquata, assembly GCA_013399475.1. Lineage (NCBI taxonomy): Eukaryota > Metazoa > Chordata > Aves > Anseriformes > Anhimidae > Chauna > Chauna torquata. Next base: position 228,414 of record VXAL01011627.1, read on the forward strand.
CCTCCATTTCATAAGTGCAGTTAAGTATGATGGCTTATCCCTGCTGTAAACTGCATCCTTCTCTGTAATAGTCTTTGTAGAGGAAGAGAAAGAAGCAGTGGATGGGATTTTGCCCTCCTGCCATGGAGTACTTGACCCAGACATGTCTTGCAAGGGACTTGTGGCTTCTTTGCCCCAGCCTTGGGACATTTTGTGTCCAATAACTACACCATGGTCAAAGCAGAGTTGCTACAGCCCCAAAAGGTACAACAGCTTGGAGTACTTGGGGATGCTATGAAGTTAACCTGGCTAAAATCATCAGGAACTCTGCACATGAAGCGTAGAAAATGTTCAAAAACAGCTTGTCGAATTAGGAGACTAAGAAGAGAGGGACAGGAGCATTGACTTTTTAACTGCTTTCTAGCTGTCATAGGCTAGGGAGCAAGTAGGAGTTAATATCTGACAGTGATGAATGGCCACTGTGTAGCAAGCAGTCCTCTGAAGTTTGAATCCCATTCATCTCACAAGCTCTGCAACTGCCTCGGAAGACATAAGACCAAATTGCATCAGCTAACTTGCTGCCACTCTGTGGTGAAAGGGGTGGGGAGGTGGAGCATGAAACCAGCTGGAAATTGATGCAAGAAAAGGGTGTGGGACACAGTGCGCTTGGCTGCCTTGGTGAGGCTCCCAGCTGCAGCTGCAGCAGAGCCTCTCTAAGTTACCTCTCAAAGTCTGTTCCAAGCAAGAAAACTGGTAACCAGGATGGCTCATATTGTCTTGGTGCAGAAGATTTTATTCTTCCATTCTCTTGCTCCTGATGAGTGGACAACACTAGGCTCAGAGTGCTTGGCTGGGATGGAAAGCAGCCACAAAACACATACTCCGTTAGAAAACGAGTTTGGAAGCTAAGCTCATATGAAACTGCCAAAGGATGTGGAGGTCTAGCAGACTTCATGACTATGAATTTATTTATTGTGCATGGCATCAGAAACAGCTTGGTCCTTAGCCCACTGTAAGACAATTTGGGTTAAATATACACGCACACACACATATATATATTAAGTGAAAGAGGAAAGTTTTGAAATGGGATAAGAAAACAAGCACCAGGGTTGAATGTGGCAGCCTAGGAAGACAGTGACTTCTAAATGCAGAGTGCATGGCACGACTGGTTAAGGAAACCACTCACCTGAAAATCGTGTCTGGGAGTCCACTACGATCATCCCCATCCAGACACCTTTGCACCCGGAATGATCACAGTGCGCACCTACTATGTACATCTGTGTGATTGCCTGAAGGCAAGGTAAAGGAAAACCAGACCTTGTGGAACTTTAAAGTTCTTTGCAGCTCAGTTTTACTCTCGTCACTACTCTCGTTTGCTCTCATCTACTTCTAGATCACCTGTAACCTGAGACTTGACACCCCACTCCCATCCAAGCACTGCAAAAGAGATTAAAAAGCTGTTCAGAGGCCACAGTTAAACAGCTCCCCGGCAGGGCCAAAGGATGGGCCATGAGGATGGATAAACCTCAGTACTTTCCTTTGTTGGACTGAGCAGAAGCCATTCAGGGAATTGTCCCACTGACTGCCATTATGATGGATAACACCAGCACGCACCTTATCACTCACTAAAGCACAACTGCTTGCAGTGCTCCTCTTGCTTGGGAAATCTGCAACTGAGAAGCTCCACAAGAGAGAAAGGAGCATGGTCTAAAGAGGGGAAGAGTCACCTGTTTTGGCAAAGCTGTGTTGCCAACAGCAGGCCACTTTCTCCCATCCCCTTTGCGCTGCCTGAAGCTGATGTCAATGAATTTCTCAGTAACAAGCAACTCCTCATCCTTCCACGCTGGGGAGCACTGGAGACATGCAAGGAGGGGGAGCTGTATCTATTTCACACGGATTCTGAGCTCAGCAGAAGTTAGCAGCACTGGCCAGCATGTGCAAGGGAATTTGCTGTTGTGAAATCCAACACCGTGTTGTTTTGCAGGACCATGCTGTTTTGACTGCTATTTTCACGAAAAAAAAAGAAAAAAATCAAAGTTTTTTTTTTTAATTTTCCGATCAATTAAGATGGAAGGGTTTTGATGAGCTAGTAGTGCCTCATTACAGTTTTCTTATTTTGAATATCACATCTTTATTAATATATTATTGTATTTGTATGTTTAGCACATGTGGACATTTTCTCTTGTTTTGCCTTTATTGCAATCAAGTGGTTTTACTTAATCAAAAAGAGACAACTAGGTATTATCAAAGTGAAATGTTTCACTGTGGACCTGCCTGGTAATGACTAGACTGTGTGACCCTGTTTACCGTCACTGGATGTGATCGTGACCTGCGGATTCACTTCTTACCACCACAAATTTGCCGGATGATCAGGAGTCTTGGTTGAATCTGACTGCCATCTCTGCGTCTGCCCAGTTCACCTCACCTTGCTTGGTACTGTGTAGCTGCGCCCTGGCTGGCACAAACCTTGCTCCGCCAGCTGTGTTTTCACACTTGGCTCCTGTCTCCCTGTCCGTTTAGGAGCCACTAGCCCTTGCTGCATCCTGACAATCTGATTTTTAAAAGATATACATTTTTGTTGTTGTTGTTCTGATTCAAACTAAAACACATTTCCAACTGCTGGGATCCCACCTAGGATGGGCATCCCCGCAAAGTCTATTTTCTCTGTAGTGGAAGACACTTACCTGAATCCCATTTGGGTAGTTAGCATCTTAACGAAGAACACCTTGTAATGTCCAATGCTCCAGTGACAGGTGGCTGGAGGTTTGGGGGGAGGCAAGTGCACTGACATAATATGCAAGCAGTTTCTCTTGGTGTCTGTTGTGAAGCCCAGCCTTCTCAATACTGAAATCTGCTACAAGCTTTTTCACAGCCTGCTGTCAAAGCTTATATCCTCTCCCCTTTTTCAAGAATAAACTGTCGTGCCTTCCGTAAGCATTGTGTGTCCATGGCCTGTCTGTGAAAAAAAGGGATGGCATAGCAGTAAGGCTGACATACACTCCCTGTGCTGGGAAAGCATCTCTGTAACTTCTAGCCTGAGGATTCATCACTGAAGGCTAAGCTGTGTGGAGTGGGTGGCAGATAGGCTTGTGCACTAGTGGTTGTTTCATCCTTGTGCTTACCTTCACCAGGCTGTCCATTTACTTCACTCTAGGGCTTGGGCTGAAGTGACTTTTCAGGCACAAATTTGCAAAATGGTCCTGAGAGTAAGGTGGACACGTGCTTAACTAACCACACAGACTCAGATACCCTCAGAGACACAAACTCAGGACACCTGGAGGCCCAAAGGAACCTGAATCCAAGAGCAGATGCCCTAGTTTTGACAGCCAGGGGAGTTCCACACATAGATGTCAGTGAAACCAGAGTGGTACAGCCACTCCTCAGTGCTGGAGTTAAATTAGTCCTGCATTCAAACACATGCTTATGAATGCCACAGCTTGGACACATACATAGTTTGGGGTGAAGAAACATGACAAAGTATTTAACTTTGAAAACAGTACTGTAAGAAATTGCTTCCTGCTTGCATTCAAGTGATCCAGATGACCTTCTGGCAATGGGCTGGGCATAAAACAGGACCATTTACCTTGGCAACTGATCCATCTTGGAGCAACTTCTCTTTGCTTTGAGGCATACCTGAAACATACCCTAAGGATTAGGGAAGTCCTAAGTACTTTAGAGTCTCCTGCAGGACAGTCTGTGATCTACGCCCTGCCATTTCAACACAGTTTCTCTCTTGTACTTTCACAAATGACAGTTATGACTTAAATGGGTTTTTAAAAAGCCCTAATCTTACTTTCAGCCCCAAGATGTCCATTCCCTAAGCCTTCAAATCCCTAACCCTGGAGTTGAGATAGTTTTATGATTTCTATATTACTAATATACAGAAAGCTGGTTTTCCAGAGTATCTTCTGCTGATTAGACAAACCTCAAAAGAGACAAATCCAGCTTGTTGCCCAGATGATGATTTCTGTCTTTGGCACTTTGTAAATTGGCTGAAATGAACTACATCATTCATTGCACTGTTCTCTAAGTTAATTGTATTTTTTAAGTCATTGTTTTTGACTGACTCTCAGAAAACGAGATGCTTTCCTCGAGGACACTATAATACCTACTTTACCAAGTTCATGAGCAAGGCATTGAAGTCTAACTAAAGCTTGGCAACACTCAATAAATGACAATTTTCTGTATACTGCTCTTTAACCGAAGAACAAACACTGATTAAGCAATTCTGCTTGCCACTAACACCATGCAGGTTTTCTGAGCTGGTCTTAGAGTACATATTCTTCCTCAGTTAAACCTAGTGCCAAGTTCTCAGCAGGGCTAAATCCAGAAGAACAACAATGATCTCTATGTAGTCTATCACATTGACTTTGACTTAGTGTTGCTGCTGTAAACTGCTGGTTTTATGACAAATAGGAGCAGACACTAACTGATGTGACAGGAAGGTACGTTAGGACCTAAGTAGAGTTGTGTACAGAGAGCGATGAAATGCCCCATTCTGATGTCCACATCGTGCTTCCTGTGCAGAAATGTGTCTGCAGTATGTGTTTTGAGAGCACCCTCTCCTGGGGGCAGCAGTGAAAGCTGCTCTCCCTAATTGCAGAAAGTCTCTCCTGTGAAGCATCTGCTGAAAGATGGATGTACATCAGAGGAGCAGGCTAAATACAGAGATAAGCACTGCAGGAAAAAAAAAAAACACTACAGCACTCTGAACCACCTGCTAAACTTGCAGCCAGTAAGATATAACTGTACCAGTTTATTTGACTTGGATTCTTCAAATGGGGTCATGGCCCGTGGTTATACCATGGATCATTTCCCAAACTGGGGAAAGCTCAGGAACAGGCTTGGTAAATCTCTGCTAAACTTTTGCAATTAATATGAATTTCCAAGAAGACTATATATGTCCACAGAAAACAGAACACCACTTACATCCAATCAAGAAAAATTCCTGTGTACCAGCATGTGTGGTTTTGCCCTGTTGGCCCTCTCTATTGAGTGCATAGCAGAGCTGGGTGCAGGAGAACACCTAGACCTTCCTTCCATTTCCAGGATGTTTCCAGTTTCTCATGTACTTCATGCTTAAATGTTTAGAGTGTTTTTTCTTTTCCTTTAGAAGAAAACTAACTCATCGTAATTGGATTGGAATAGGGGGAAGTCACCTGGCATTTCAATAAAAAAAAAAAGCATCTTTAAAATGCTATACTGAACAGAAAAATCATACTGACAGACAAAACTTAATCAATATTGCAATTAAAATACAGCCTTAATGAAATTTACATACGTAACTGTTATTGTATATAGCAGTTTTTGCTTAAAAAAAAACAAAATAATCTTAAAAAAAATAATCTTAGCATATCACCCTGCTATATAAGCAATGGGATGTGTTTTTTTTTCCACACCTCAGCAATATTTGTTATTTCAAAACAAAATATAGGTAACAATTAAGACTATCCAGTTAAAAGATAAATATTCCTAGTTCATAGCTATGCTTTTATAAAGTAAATGACATTAAAATTGTACTGAGTACTACAGATTATGTTCTTCCATTTGAACAGCAAAAAACATACAGATACTTTGGCTAATAGCTCAGTGACTTTGTTACATAAAAATCAAGAAGTATTGAAACGCATTGATCCACTGGAAATGGCCAACAAAGTTCTGATCTCACTGAGGTCAAGGAAATGTTGCTATTGACTTCAGCTGAGCCAAAAAGATTTGCTGTTGGAGGGCTCCCTTGCTGCTACCCGAATGCCACAGCAATTCCAGTGAGTCTGCAAAGCACGTTATTGAAGAGTGCTGGCTCTCAGGACCACAGACACTCAGTTCAGCCTTGCTCCCTTCTTTACACCAGTGTGTGAGTGCAGACAAATCAGATGTAATATCTTCTTTATTAAAAGGTAAAATGAGGAAATAGAACATTGTTAAAAAAAATTCCCCTTTCCTCCTCCTCACTGTCAGAACAAGACCCTTTACAGATCTTTCCAGCATGCAAAATGAGATTATGGTCTGTCAGGTGATGGAGGTTATAGCTAGCATCAAGGGTTATAAGCCAGCCGAGGGACTATGCTGTGGCCCCACGTCATGGGACTGGGCTATGTGATGCACATTCAAGCTGTAATGCAGCATCACTGCCTCTCTCATCACAGCTAGATGAGGGAGAGAGACTGTGGCATATAAAGGAGTATGTGTTGCGGTATATTATGGGAAAGACACATGGGATTCAACAGGTCTGATCAGTTGTCTATCAAGTACTACAACCTGAGGCCTCACCATTGGTTTGAAATATGCTAAGGCAGCAACCAAATGCAGTAAGAACTATATGCCCTCCCTTCCCACCAAAGGGAATAAACCATGATGAAAGTGTATTGCTACAGGGCTAAGGGGAACAGAGGTTCTGATGTCAGTGGTGTTAATCCTTCTTGCTCCTTTTCAGTTTCTGTTTGAAGATAGCAATGTCATAATAGCTTTTGAATTTCACCAGGAAAATGGAGATTGGAATGATAATAGTTAACATGCCAAATACTGCAGCTAAGGCAGCTGTCACTTGGCCAGCTGTGGTGAGAGGGATGACATCTCCATAGCCCACTGTAGTGAGTGTGATCAGTGCCCACCAGAAGCAAAGAAGAATGTCAGTGAAGTGCCCCTCCACTTTGTAGGAAGGAGGGCTACCCAGCAACTCCCCATAGAAAAAGAAAGAGCCAAAGAAGAAGGTCTGAAAGGCCAAAATCATCAGCAGGATGCCAATCTCTCTGAGGATAGACTTGAGGGAGTAGCATAGAACTCTGAGGATCAGTGGTGTTTCTATCAGCTTTGATATCTTCAGGAGTTTGAAGAGACAGACGAGAGCAAAGCCCACCCAAAGCACTAGGCTTGGCATTCTTTGAATTTGCCCAGCCACGAAGAGTTCAGTATAAACTGGGAAGAGGGAGAGGAAGTCAACCACGTTCAGAGGATTTTGGAAGAACTTCTTGTCTGGGCAGAAACAAAATCGCACAGAGAACTCAAAAGTAAACCAGAGGACACAGAAAAGCTCCAGATGGAGCAAGTAAGCAGCCTGGTGGTAATAGGGTTCGCGGTAATTGTGGGAGACATCAGCATGGCCAACAGAGGTGAAGTTAGCAGCAAAGAACTCAAATTGTGCCTTGGACTCCTCACAGAATACAATGAGAATTCCAATGATGGACAGCAGAGAAACAAAAGCCAGGCACTGCAGAGGGAGGAAAGGGCACGTGCAATTAGTCCAACAAACACGTATCACATAACCTCATTGCCCTACCACAACCCCAGGACCTCCTCCACAGGCACAGTAAAATACCAGACTAATCTTTTTCAAATCACCTGCTGTTTTGCACACGTGAAGTGCACTTTCTCCTTCCAAATTTGAAAAACAATAGAGAGAACTGGGGTCAAAGAAAAAAAAAAAAAAACACCTGAATTCCTGTATCTGAATTTGTAAGGATGGGGAAATGTCTGACAAGCTGGACTAATGCAGACAGACTCACACTGAGGGCCTCTCCAGCACTAAATATTGGCTCCAGATATGCCAGCAGAGCAGAAAAGCATCCTCTGTGGTCTCTGACTTGCATTTGTTGCTCCGCATACCTGACATTTGAAAGCGGTGTGGGGCATGCATTTTTTACAGAGAACAGGGACAAGAGGAGAGAAAAAGGAGATGTCTGTTAATGGGAAGCGACATACTTTTGTTTAAATCCGATGCTCCAAATATGGTTATCAAAGCTACGAACTCATTAGTATTTTTCATGGACCCATTCCTGTAATCCCAAAGGACACAGGCTGTGTGCATCTCCACATACAATATTTACCTTAGCACTGAGAGGAAAAGGGTTTTTCGAAGACAGACACAGCCAAATCTTTGGCTGCCACCTGGTTCTCCAGCTGAAATCTCTTCTTTCTGTCTGGACTATGAGGCATTGGTTATCAGTCTGTTCATTTTCATCCCAAATGTTCAACTCCTCTAGCTGCACTTCTTTGTTATTCAGCTTCAGCCAGCAGCAGGATGCTAGCTCTGTCTCCTTCATTTCCCAAAATGCAAGCTCTTCTTCTAAGACTGACTTACAGGTATCTACGGGGCAGTGGAAATGTTTGGTCCTATAGTAATTCAACACGTAGCCGATGATATCAGCACTTCTATCAAAAAAGAACTCTTTGGTGGTGGGATCATAGTCATAGATGCTTGGGGCATGGGGCTCTGTGAGGCTGCACAGCTTAGTCCCTGGAAAGCTGCGAAGGGTGCTGCTGTATGTCTTATATTTGACTCCTCCAACATTCTGAATGATTTTTTCCTTGGAGTCTTCCATCTTTGAGGGAGGAGGGAGGTGCAATTCCCCACAGGCTTTTATTGTCAGTGAAAAAGAGAAGAACACAAATTAAAAGAAGTAAAGTAAGTAAAGTTCTGCGGCAGGAAAGTTTTCCAGGATACCTCATTCCACTGCCTTTAAAGCACATTTTGTATGTGAAACCTGCATCTCCTGTAGGAAGGAAAGCACCTCTGCCATTCCCCATGTTCAGTGCCTGTTCCTAGACTCTGCTCCATAGCCATGTTGTCTGAGCACTTTTCAGGAGATTCAACAAACAAAATGACAAACATACGGCTTGCATTGCTCTCCCTCTCAGCCTCTCCCCATGGGGAGAGAGAGCATGCAGTCCAGAATATCTTGCACCAAGTTTGTTCATATACTGCAGATAATCACTGCAATAAACTCATTTGAGGTAAAGTTCTCATTCCCAAGATATTCCTTCCACTATCCCTCCCCTTCTCCAGCTCTTTCCCTCACCCCCCAAATTTTTTTCTCCACAAGTAGTTTTTTGCAGAGGCCTCCATGTGCCAGAGGGGTAAAAGTCATCAACAGCTTATTTTCCAAACAAGTTCTTAAACACTATCTCTTGTGCTAAGCCTGGGATAACAGGTTTCCTGAGAGACCCTGCTGCCTGGTGGGAAGGTTTAGGTTGTTCTGATGTTTCCATCTGCTCTGTAGAGTTCCATGGAGCCATATCATCTCACTCTCTGCAGGAAGCTGCTCCTTACCTGGAACCTATACATAGGACTCTTAGACTAGAGAAAAATGCAGAACAACATGCTGTCTCCTCCTTCAGGGCTGGCTGACATTTCTGAATAGCATCAGAACCTCCTGCCAAGACCTCTGGCTTCATAAAGTATATTCAGTTGCTTAATTCCTGTAATACATCCCTTGCTTTGCTCTTCAAAATCCAGCACACCTGGGAGAAACTGGAACCCTGCTTTATGAAAATTCTTCTCAGAGGGGAGTGAGAACAAGGATCTCTGTAGCCTCAGGAGCATGGAGGACAGATGCAGAATAGGGCAGGATGTTCTTGAGAAAGGAACTAGGGCTGTCTTTCAGCCACTAATATCCATTTCTGACTGTCTGCACTCCTCTGTTTCCCTTTCTCCATTCCTACACATTTCCATCCAACCCTCTCCTATGCCCTGCATTTCTAGTTCTGGCCCTTCTCTTCTTGTAACAGAGCAAGCCTGTCTATCCTTCCTGCATGGACTCTTTTACCCAGAGATGGCTGTTCAGCGTGCTGAGACTATGCACACAAAACCTCCAGTTGTCCCTCCTTTCCTTTTTGCAAAAAGTGCTGAGCACAGGAGTCACAGATCACCTCTGCAACAAAACTTTCCACCCAGGATCAGAAGAGAAACAAGCCCTGCCCCAGGAAAGACTGCCAGAATTGAAGAACTACATACAGCACCTCATTCGACTTCCTCAGAAAAGGGTGAAAGCTGCAGCTTAGTGACACACTCATTACATGAGAGAATTACTGTCCATCTGCTATCCTGACAGTCCCAACACATGTGAGGCTTGACCCAGCTTCCCCTGCACGCACTGTAAAACTTCTGCTGACTTCACTGGGTGCAGGATTAAGCGTAAGGACTACAAGAGTGCAGGCATTGCTTTGTACTTGCTGCACAGGTATCCACACATACTGATTCTAAGCAGGTTAGATTAATTTGTCAGTCAGAAAATCTGAAGGTACATTATTGGCCTCTGTTGCCTAGCTGTATAAAGAACATGGTGTTATTTGAGATCCCAGCTAGACTTGTCTTTATCTGCTTAGAATGTCAGATACCTCTCATTCAAACATACCAATCCCGATGTGAGAAATGAGCCAAGAAGTGGCATTTCATATTCTTACCTTGGTGCTATTGCAGCAACTCTGCAAACAGACAAAAGGAGAAGAGACTGGGAAGAACAGAGACAAATTCAGTGAAAACAGGATGTTTGGTGGCTAGTCTCCAGAGCTCAGTTCTCATAGATGCCAGAAAACAAAACCAGCCAATAGCATAGAAGAGATGCAGAGGCCCCTCTCTCTCATTCTCTGCACTATCAGCAGTCACTCTCCACGCTCTAGGGAATAACACTCAAACAAGAAGGCAACAGCTGCCAGGACAGATGTGCTCCTGACTGCTCTGCCACCCACTGCTCATCTAACAACCTCAAAGGGCCATGGTGTTTTGGAAATACGTGGGGCTCAAATGCCTTAGGACCAATTAGAGATGAAACTGACGAGTCACAGAAAGGCAGATAGAGTATGGTTCTTTCTTGGCTGTGCCTTATTCAACTTTAAGTTAAAAAATAATATAGAAAACAGAAGCAAAAACCAACAACAACAGACCTCAACTCCTATCTTCTTGCCACACTGACTCCTTTTTTATTAGTTTAAAGGGCTTTTGCTTCATTTCTGGGTGCCCCAAAGCTTAATCTTTTGCACCCAAGTGCATGTTTTTGTCATTGATTACTCTGGGAAGAAGTTTGGCGTACAGTTGTTGATTCCAGTCAAAAAACAAAAGCATGCTGCACTGCATGTAAAATTTCCTTTCTATTGACATTCCAAGACTGTTTCCAGGTGTCACCTGTGCTTATTTCAAACTCTCTGTAAAGAAATTAGGAAAATGACTTTCCTTCTTCCCATCCAGAGCAAGATTATTCAGGAAGGCTCTGGGGGCTTCTTTTTGAGTTATACAAGTGAAAAGCAGTTTCACGTCTTATTAGAGAAAGTATTACCACAGTTCATCTGCTGGATTTTTTTTTATTTTAATCCACTACCTACATTACCCTGATACACTGAAATCTCTTTTCTTTTCAAAAAGAGGTTTTCTATCTATGCCTTTTTAGTTAGACAGTGGTCTGGTTCTTCGTTCCTTACTGGCACTTTACCTGCAGGGTCAAGTAACCACATTCACCCTAACCATCCAGATTCCCAAAGTCCTACAGGGACACCACAGACAATCCTGGCCTCTTCTCTCAGCCAACATCACAGCAAGGTTGCAGAAACCGGTACGGAAAATTGCTGCCAATCTTGGGTGGGGCGTTCAGGGCAACAAGCCATCTTTGCCCACCACTTCCCAATCTTGTACTGAGTAACCTCGTAGCCAGATATCACAAGCAAAGCAATAGCACAAGCATAATTCCCCTTTGATCCAGACCCTGATAACACATGAAGCACGTGAAATCTATGCTATTTCAGTTCTTGCTTCCTTCCATTTCTCTCTATTACAGACATCAAACTCTCCACATCTCCAGTGAGAATAAGAATGAAAGATAATCCTTTTAATTTAACCTCTGATATGTCTCTGAGGATCTGGAAGCAGGAACAGGTGGTCTGATCAGTTTGATGTATCCTGTCTGTTACACTGTACTGCAGTATTTGGCTTTTACAGTCTTTGCACTGCAGTTGACTTCTGAAACCCTGAAAGAATCTGGAAAGCAAAATGACACATGATGTTCCTATGCTCTGAATAAGACCCTTTGATTGCAGTAAACAGCTTGCGCTTTCAGAACATTTTTTAAGCAGATGAAAAGTGCAACTCCATTTCCAGAGAACAGGGCCCTATTCCAAGTTTTCTCCTTGCCTCATACCTTCTGAGAATTCACTTTCACTGCATGAAACACCACAGGAGTTTGGCAACGAATGCCAGATCGTTCCCTCAGCCTCATACATCTTCTGAGTAATGAAACTCTTGTTTCAATTTGACCTACCAATGAACACAGCAGACTTTAGGGGGTGTGGGGAGGAGGCTGAAGCTGTAATGAATTGATGCATTTTTCAGAGACAGTATTTTAACAGAACTCATTCAGCTTTGCTAAAGACACTGAAGTATTTCAAATGCTGATGACTAAATCCATATACTAATGAAGTCTGAGCAACCTTTTTATTTTCCAGTCCCAGAATTTCTTTAGCATTTCTTTCCCATAATCTTTTGTATTTAACAAATATTTTGTATGGGGCAGAAGTTCTAGAATTTTTTCCCCATTCACTCATATTGAGATGCACATGGTCTCAACTATGCAACCAGGCATACTCATGTTAGTCTAAATTAGTGTGGGCTTCATTAACTGCATTTGTGCTAGAATATAAGAGGAATTTTAGCTTTCCAGTATAAGCATTTCTTCAGAGAATGTTCATAAAAAGCTGTCGAGGATGATTTTACCATCCTGCAAACAAAATCTTGCCTCTGAATATTGAAAAAAAGCTTAAGCTATTCTAAGCTTTCCAAGACCGTATTTTGGAAAGACGGAACCAATCTACAGGAGGGCCTGTAGCTACTTATAACAAACCTCAGCACTGTTGAGAACAGAGATCTGAAAGACATCTCATCTGGAAGAAAAATCCTTTGAGTATTTGGAACTAGCATATCCATCCAGTTCCTTTGGCCTCAGACAACCATTAAGCAAAATTGTCAATTGAAATTGGCTTTTATTTCTCTTTCAGCTTACTAACAGATATTAAGGCTCAAAAGGGTCACTACTATTCAATACTTCCCTAGATACAGACTCTGTATGCTAAAGAACAATGGAGCAACTAATCCTGGAAATCACTTCTAGGCACACGAAGGACAACAAAGTCATCAGGAGTAGTCAGCATGGTTTCACCAAGGGGAAATTATACCTGACCAACATAATAAACTTCTATGATGAAATGACTGGTTTGGTAGACAAGGGGAGAGCAGTGGACATTGTCTACATAGACTTCAGTAATGCTTTCAACACTGTCTCCCATAAGACCCTCATAGAGAAGCTCGTGAAGCATAGGCTGGATGAGCAGACAGTGAGGTGGACTGAAAATTGGATGAGTGGCTGTGCACAAAGGGTGGTGATCAGTGGTACAAAGTCTAGTTGGAGGCCAGTAAGTAGTGGTGTATGCGAGGTGTCAATACTAGGTCCAATCATGTTCAACAGTTTCTTTAATGTTCTGGATGATGGGGTAGAGTGTACTCTCAACAAATTTGCAGATGACACAAAACTGGGAGAAGTGGCTGATAATGCCAAATGGCCACGCTGCTATCCAGAGGGATCTGGACAGGCTGGAGAACTGGGCTGACAGGAGCACTGTGAAGTTCAAGAAGGGGAAGTGCAGAGTCCTACACTTTGGGAGGAACAACTCCAGGCACCAGTAAATGTTGGGGACCACCCATCTGGAAAGCAGCTTTGCAGAAAGGACATGGGGACCTTTGTGGACAGCAGATTGAATGCGAGCAAGCAACATGTCCTTACAGCACAGAAGGCTAACAATATCCTGGTCTGCATTTGGAAGAGGGTTGCCAGCAGGTGGAGGGAGGTGATCCTTTCTCTTTACTCAGCTCTGGTGTGGCCACACCTGGAGTGCTGCGTCTCCACTGAAGAGTCCAGCAAAGGGCCATGAAGATGACTAAGGGACTGGAATATCTCTCATATGAGGAAAGGCTGAGAGCGCTAGGACTGTTCAGCCTGGAGAAGGCTCAGGGGGATCTTATCAAGGCATATAAATATCTGAAGGGATGCTGCAAAGAAGACAGAGCCAGGCTCTTTTCAGTGGTGCCCAGTGACAGGACAAGAGGCAATGGGCACAAACTGAGACACAGGAGGTTCATTCTGAACACAAGAAAAAACACTTTTTCACTGTGTGGATGACAGCATTGGCACAGGTTGCCCAGAGAAGTTCTGGAGTCATCATCCATGGAGATACTCAAAAGCCATCTGCACATGGTCCTGAGCAACCTGCTCTAGTTGGCGCTGCTTGAGCAGGGGGTTGGACAAGACGACCTTCAGAGGTCCCTTCCAATCTCAACCATTGTGTGATTCTGTGATTCTATGAACATTGCTGCATAAACGGTGGAGCCAGCACAGCTGATGTTCTTGCTTTTCCTCCAGACTGACAAAAGACAGACAGACTTCACCTCCTCAGCTTTCATGCTAGGTAGCTGATTCCTGCAGAGAAAGACAGACTGTCCTTATTTGTAGGATATTGTAAAGCAATAAGCCATCCAAAAGTCTGACCTGCGTGGTTAAGCAGCTTCAACAAGTTTTGGCATTACCTGCTTGTTCATTATAGGTTATAGAATACAGGTCTTTCATCTTTTTTTCCCCCATTACTTGGGAAAAAAAGTTTAAAACTTGCTGTTCCCTCTGTTATTGTGCATCAATTTGGAATTTTTTGAGGCTTTAATCTCAGTCAAAAAAAAAAAAANAAAAAAAAAAAAAAAAAAAGGGCAACCCCAGATTAAAAACTCTTCTACTATACATAGTGGTGTTGCCCAGAAGAGCTCAAACGTATGTAAGCCAACATTGCCGCTTTAAGTACACAGTTACCATGATAGTCTCAAAACAGGCCTTAACAGAAAGGATAACAGAATCACACACAATTTCCATCCACCCAACAAAACACAGGTACCTGAGGTTATTATTTTTGGAGGTAACAGGAAGACATCAACTGAAAAAGGGTCAAGCCATGAAATATTTATTTTGATAAGAAGTCACAGGTGCAGATGTTACCTACATGCCAGCAATATGCATTCTTCAAGCTCACTGGACTTCAGCTGAGCTGGTATTTTTTCTAGATAAATTGCATGGGCTGAAACTATTCCAGTGCAAGAAGAGAAATGGATGAATAGGCTACAATCAGGATAACACATTACACTTCCCTTTTGTGAATGTCAGGCTAGGCAAAAGTGTCTTCTTGTACATTCCTGGATGTTTTTCCTCAAGAACAGGGTATGTAAGAAGCTGAGGCACCGACTACAAAATCAGTTTTCTCAGGATCATAAGGCCAGATGCCTCCTGTTACATTGAGCAATAAAATCTATATCCACCTTTTCATCAGATCAGAAAAGATAAACATTTACTTTCAGATAGAATGCTGTATTCTCACCCTTTGCAAATATATATATATATTTTTTTTTACCTCTATACAGGAAGAAAATAGATCTTCTTTCAATTTTCTGCACAACATGGTTTTATGTCAATGGGTAGCATAAATATACAATAAAGCAATTATTTAGTATTTTTCAATTTTTATGCAGGTAAAAATTACAAATTTAGCTATTCTCCAGTTTAATCTCTCAAATACATTTAGAGAAGAGAAATAATACAGCAAACAATGAAAAATTACTTCAGAACTGTTTTTCAAAGAAAATGGTACACTACAGAATTTCATATAGGTACAGCCATAAAACCAAAGCTTTTATTAAAGGAGGTTGAATAGTTGTCCCCTTATTTTGGAAAATCCATGCATTTGTATCCCATCTGTACGATGATGATGTTGACCTCCTAATATACTTAGCTTAAGAAAGGGAAGCAAGTCTGACTGGAAAAAAGCAGGTGAATACATTAATCTAGGTTACGTTACATAGACCACAGCCTCAGAATTGGAGGCCTTTGACCAAACCCCAGAACACATCTAAAACTTGTATTCGTAACACACACTATACAATTAATTGTGGACCAATGCAGAAAGCAGCTGTACTGCAATTAGAATTTCACTGTATTAGCATATGCTGGCATGTTACTGGGTCTAAGAAATATCTTAAGAGTTCCCTATCTGCTTGTTTGGATGTGGGCCCCTATTCTCCAGGCACGTGAAACGATCTTCCTAAGTGCCTACTCTTACAGTTTACAGCTGCACGAAGAAGGCAAGGTAGCGCTCTCAGGAGGGTACTATTTAAAAGAAAATATTAACAGACAGAAATACTGTTTCCATGATCTAACTTACAAAGCATATTTACCACAGTAACAGAAGGACTGGATTTTGGTCAATCTTTTGCTGTAGCTCAACTTTCTTTCTTTTTATCCACTACTTCTGTTTAA
>VXAL01011627.1:245254-256529 GCA_013399475.1 Chauna torquata
CCCCCGCCCCTCCCGGAAGCGGCCCGGGGCAGCGGAAGCTGGGCATGGCGGGCCGCGCGGGGCTGGCGTGGCGCCGCGGACGGCGGTGGCTGTCCCCGGCCCGCAAGCGGCTGAAGCCGCTGCGGACTGTGGTGGCGTGGCGGGGCAGGGCGGAGTGGGACCAGGGGGTGGTGGGGCTGTACTGCGGGGACAGCCGGCTGCAGCAGGAGGCGCTGGACCGGGTCTCGGCCTGGAAGAGCCGGTACGGGCCGCGCGCCGGCGGGGAGCGCGCCGCCGCCCAGCGGGGCCGTCGCTGCCCCCCAGGCTGCTTTCTTTGTCCCTTGAAGCGGCCGTGCCGGCTGTCCGCACCGGGCTGCTCCCGGCATGGTCTGTTCTGGGCCCGCAGGGCCGGCGGCGGCTGCGTGTGCAAGTCGCGGGCGCTTCGTCCTGCAGGGCGCCTTCTTCGTGCAGCAGCCTTCGGACGCGTAGATCGTGCCGGTAATAACTCGGTCCCGTGGCTGCGAGGGAAGGCAAAAGCCCTGCATGCCCGCAGCTTCGCAGATTCGTTCCTCTCGGGACGGTGTGCAGCTCTGAGCGTGTTCAGGGCCCCCACATCGCCTTACTCCATTTGTGTTGCCTCTGCTGCATCCATAATGGAATCCAGTCCAGTTATGGCGACTCGTATGCATACGTACTTAGCATATCAGTAAGTACTCATTTAACATGTACTTAGGAGCAGCTACGTAATCACTGTTCCAAATAAAAGCCTCCTGGAAGGAGCCTCACCGTCTTTCTGCATACCTGTCCTCAGGCTGCTTAGCACCACAAAGCACAAAAAGTATCATGAAAGCTACCCTTTTTGTAGAGGAAATATATTTTTGCGAGGCTGATCACCATTTTTTTTTAATCTCTAGGTATGGCCCCAAAATGCCTCTTGCAGTGGATTGTACTGCTGAGCTGATTCGTTGCAAGGTCCTGGATTCATCCGGCAGACTGAGGTCACATGAGCTCATCCTCTCATATGGGCTGGCTCTTGTAAGGTAGGGCTCTGAAGGTCTCTGTCCTGCAAGGAAAAGAGAGAACTGGTCAGATAGCATTATTCAGCTGTCTAATTTCTCTTTAGGTCTCTGGGACTCCAGTGCTGTACAGTTTGTGGGGGATTTTTCTCTGGGGTTCCAGGTTTCTCTGCAGCTCTTGATAAAGTTATTTATCTTTTCTGTAACCCGCATGCAGATTTGTCAACTTGATCACAGAAAGGAAACAGAAAATGGTCAGCATTCCTCTGAGACAATTAGCTATAGAGGTAAATATTTAACAAAAGTTAGTAACTTTTGTATGTACAGAGAGCATATGTTTTGGCTATTCATAACGCTGGGGGGAGTTGTCAGGGTCATACTTTCATGAGCAAAATAATGAATGTAGATGCCTGTTCTTTTGGACTGCAAAGCTTTGAAGAGGCTTGATGTTCTTTAAAGTCACATTAGGAGTTACAAAGGCTGATTCATTAAAGCATTTTAAATCCTGTGTGATTGAAAGTCTTTAGATGTAAATAGTCCCACTTGACATATACGCCACTCATTTTTATTACTGATACAGAAAAAGAGCTAAGTCTATGGTTTATAAATTCAGTTCTTTGAGAACCAAGATTATGCATAAAAAGCACTTAGTCATATTCATTTTCATCTTGTCATTGTCAGTTTGAGGCGAATTTGTCCATTTCTGTGTGGAGGAGGGAAGGTTCAAGGTGTAATTGTAGTAGTAACTTGAGTCCTTTTATTGCCAGCTGCACTGAGCATCATTTCTGGGTTTGAACAGCAAGTTTTGAGAGTGAAGAACAGATAGTTCCTTGAGACTCTCCTATATATGCAGCCTTCTCTAGTGTCCCTGTATGGGAATGAAGAATTAGGTCTTTTTGCTTGTTTTTTAAGTAAGGTGCTGCTACTCACCTTTTAACACAGATCAGTCTTGCAAATAGAGATCTTTAATAATTAAAGTCAGTTACCCATAGGAAAAATGCAAATAAAACTTACAGTGTATATGATTTGAGTATTATGTATGGTGTGATAGTATCTTTGATACATACTGTCATCCAGAATATTTCATCAGTTTAAATACAATTTAACTAGTTGGTACTTCATTAAATTATACATAGTGCCTCTGTCTGAAAAGACAGCTGTTGTTGCAAGAAAAGTTGAGAAACTTGAACTGTGAAATCCCACCTAGGCTACAGGAGGAGCGGGGTCAGAGAGGAGGGGTGTTAGCCCACCTTTGAAGGAGGAAGCTGGGGAGGCAGTTCCCACCTGGGAAGAGGTTGTCTGCAGCCTTGCAGGGCTGCGTACAGTTGTGGCGTGATGCCGTGGGAGTTGTGTGGTGGTGATACCTGTGGTTGCTCTTGCAGGTGGATATCCCCATCTGGGTAGTGGATCTCCGTCATGAGCTGACCCATGGGAAGCTGCCCCGTCTAGCTCTGTGCCGCAAGGGTGAGTGCCACCTGCCACCGGCAGGCTGCGTGGGATGGCCCAGCCCACAGTGTGCTCGGGCAGTGGTGTCCCCTTGGGCCGCCGGTTGGTGCCGTCGCTGTGGGTACAGAGCCCTGAAGGGAGCAGCCCTCCCTGCTGGGGCAGTGCCAAGCAGGCTGCAGGCTCATCTGGGCGGGGAAAGTTTTGGTGTGAAAGGCCTGGGAGGGTGCCCCACTGCCTTGTGGGGTAGCTGAAGCATGCCCAGTGGAGAACATGGAGAAGAAGGGGAAAACCAAGGCTGTAGAGGGCACGTTGCTCTTCACTCTCCACTGCTTTCTGCCGCTGGGAGGGCTGGGACAGAATCCCAGTTTTTGGGAAGGGGAAGATGCGACTGGATGTAGTCCAGTTAGGCTTTCAAAAAGGATTGGAAGTCCTCTGACTCTGTGGGAAGGAATGACCTTCCATTTGATGGAAGTGGGTAGCAGGCTGTCCCACTGGAGATGTTCTTCTACCCTCCTGGCAGTGGTGCATCATAGGACAGGTGTTCGGAGACTTTCTCCTTCCCCTGAAAAAAATACTGGAAACAATAGTTCAGCCCTGTTGTTTCTTTACAGCACATAAAGTTCATGTCAGGGAAGGAGGTAAATGATTTTCTTGACTCTTTAGATGTACCTGAGACCTGTTAAAAAATCGGTTTAGGGGGAGATGTAGTAGGCACTGCAACCCTGAGTAAATGACCAGCTCATAGTGTTTGAAGGGATTTCTGGGAATTTGGGGTTAAACGCTGAGGATCCAGATAAATAACCTTCAGCAGGGTCCTTAAACTGAATTGAGTAATGAAATAGTGATGGGATAAAAGGGTTTTTCTTTCCATTCTATCTAAGGTATGCCTACTGTAGTCTCTGCACAAAAAAATAATGTTGTTGCTATAGACATTGTGTTGATCGTAGGGGTGTTAAAGAATTAACTCATCCTGTCATCAGAATGCCACTGCTGGGACTTAGTTTCCACTTAAATTTGGCCTAGCTTGAGTTAGGTGCAGTGTTGTATGAACATCCAATCTTTTTTGTTGCAGCTGGTAGGTGTTACCAGGGCTGTGATACTGAATTGTGTTTTTGTTTTGTCTTGTGTTAAACTCATTCACCTTTTCATTAATAGGGTTGTATGTGATTTCAGGGTTTGTAACTTATTAAGAGTTTCTTTTCACAGTGCAAGTTAGTAATACGCCGCCTTTTTTTTTTTTTTTAAATAACAAAGTAAACCTCACTGAGAAGAGAGTGTTTTATGTTCTCCTTTAGGTTGTGACGTTGTGCTGGACTGGCTACGAAAGACGTATTGGAGCCGTCAGTTGGGCAATAATTTGTGCGAAGAAAGTGAGGACGAGGATGAAGAAGAGGAGCAGGAAGAGACAGAAGTAAACACAGAGTTGGACAATGATGCATGGGAGGTTCAAACCCCACAGCATGAAGCCTGTCAGAAACACAAGGAATTCCATGGTAGGTGTCCCTGGAACAATGGCAGATAAAAGAATTAGATCTGTCCCATGCTAGCAAAACAGTTTAAAGTGTCATCTTCTAGCCCTGACAATGGATAAAGATACACCTTCAGCCCAGGTTTTGGGATTACTCTTTGGACCTTGATGGATTCTGGGGTGGCTAACTTTTCTGACATTAGCTCGCTGTATTAGTAGCATAAAATCTTTTACTTGTATTGAATATGCAGTATCGTAATCAGCAGCAGCAGTCACACAGGGATGGTTTAAGACCAAACATTGTGAAAGTTAGTTCTAGTGTCTTGACAGCCAAAATTTGGGATTCAGGCCACTATAGAAAAAGTAGACTGTGGTCCTTTTACAGCCCTCAAAACACTTTCAATTCATAACTTCAGCAGGAGCAGGATAAAAGCAGTTCAGCCACTTTCTAAGTACTTAGCATGTAGACAGCAATCTGGTATGACAGATCTGGTATGACATCAAGTGCAAAACAGTGGGAGAAGTTCAGTAAACTGTTCCAATGGCTAGTTTTCCATCACCAGAGGTCTCTGAACCCTAAAATCATGAGCTTTTCTGAACAGATTTCAAGGCTGAATGACTTCCTGGAGGAAGTCTTTTGGTCTGTTTCAAGCAGGATTTTAGAGTAGCCTCTCTCAGGCTGAGCGAGTTGGAGTTTTCCAGCCTGGAGAAGAGAAGGCTCAGGGGAGACCTTATAATGGCCTTCCAGTACCTAAAGGGGGCCTACAAGAAAGCTGGAGAGGCACCCTTTATCAGGGAATATACTGACAGGACAAGGGGTAATGGCTTTAAACTAAAAGAGGGTAGATTTATATTAGATATTAGGAAGATATTAAGATAAGATAGATTTAGATTAGATATTAGGAAGAAATTCTTTGCTGTGAAGGTGGTGAGGCACTGGAACAGGTTGTCCAGAGAAGTTGTGGATGCCCCATCACTGGAAGTGTTCAGGGCCAGGCTGGATGGGGCTTTGGGCAACCTGATCTAGTGAGAGATGTCCCTGCCCATGGCAGGGTGGTTGGACTAAATGATCTTTAAAGGTCCCTTCCAACCCAAACAATTCTATGATTAGATGACTGGTCTGCAACTTTGAGTTGCAACAGTACCTCAAACAGTAAAACCAATGTCCTAACTTTTTCTGACAAAACATGGCCTGCTTATGGGGAATAACTCACCCAACTGATTATAGCAGCTCGGTCCACGGCCTGGATGGTTTGCAGAAACGCTGAAGTGACCCTTATTGCCCCCGGAAGGTCACACTAGGTGATTATAATGATCTTTCTGGCTTTAGGATCTATGTATTTGTTACAAGTCTCTTCTAGATTTCTTTATAATAGACTCATATGTAGATACAGTAGCTGTGATCCAGAAAATATTAGGTAATTTGTTTTGCACTTTCAGATTAATATAGAACTTATTAGAACAATTTGAACCTAGAGGCAGTACGAACGCAGCATCACTGACCAGTGTTCTTGTCAGAGTGTACATCTGGGCCTCATATCTGTCTTCATGTTGGATAAGATGCAAGCATGTGCTAGTTCTTTCTCTCCCTGGCTACACTAGGAAAAAAAAAACACCCCACACCAAATTGCTGAGTGAGAGAACCACAGAACGTGAGAGTAGATTCACTGGTTTATGTGTCTAGAATAATGGAATGGCAATGATCTGTCAGTCTAACAGTTAAAAATGCATTTGAAGTTTTTCTAGTTGATACCAGATGGTGGGCATCCTGATAGGGGGTGACGATGACACCTGAATGGTGAAGCATTTTGAAAGATGGTACTAATTCAGGTATAGTAAAAGTGGTCCAGGGGTAGAGGAGGGACATTTCATGTAGATGGTAAATAAAAGTTTAATAAAGTCCAATGAGGATACAGTAGGTTTGTGAATAGCCATAATGCTGTCACAATAGATTTAAAATGCAGGTACAAGGAATACAAATATGCATCAGAACGTGAACTGCATATAGTAACAATTTTTTCCTAAACCAATCTATTCATGGATTTTTTGGAGCTGTCTAAATTTATCCAACTTAACTCTCTTTGGCCACTGCCAGTGATAAAATACCGAACTCGTAGTTCAACACCCCTTGATAAAATTTACATTGCCAGATAAGTCTGGAAGTTGCGGGAGTCTTCGGAGTGTTGTCTGACTCTGGATTTATGATTTCATTGCACTGATGTCTTTCTTGAGCGTATATTCAGCAGAACCGATCAGCTTACCCAGACACAAGAAAACATTGTATAGTTGACCCATTCCCTGTTTAAACTACATATTTATGTTTCTTTCTAGAAAAAGTCAGAGATGTGCTGATATCCTACAAAAATGAGCAGTTTCGGGTAAGTATAGTCTGATCTGCTTTTCCCGTTGCTTGGATGGAGACATCTGTTTTACAGATGCTACTTCTTACCTACATTTTGAAATACTTCAGTATAGGATTCTGATGGGATCCTAGTGGTTGTATTATTCAGCTCCCTCCCACAGTTGCCTGGTTTTTAAAACTTTTCAAATACTCCATCTTCACACTGGCGGATCAGAATGGAGCGTATTGTATTCGCTTGCAGTTTGAGCATGCTTTAAAGCAGCTGTTCATAGCCAAACACCTGCTAGGTGCATAATTCTTTTTTTGCCCTTTGAAAAATATGGGGACATCTGAGGGAATTCTTTTCAATCTATAGAGCTCTTTGGTGTGGAGGGCTTGTCTTTTCCTTCATGCTTGCTTATTGTGAAGACATTTAATAAAGTATATTTACAATATCGCTTAGTTCAACAGCAAAATAACTAGGCATGTATGGGGTCTCTCCTGTCATCTTAGAGGAAAAGTGAGAATTTCCTTACTGTTCCTGAGCAGAGAAACAAATGACTGTTTCCACAAATTCAAGGGCATTTTGATTTGGGGTTTTAATTTTTTGGTCATTTTCCCAGGATTACTTTGTTTTAAGGGTAATGCAAGGTAGGGGAGTAGGAAGAAAAAGAGACAGTGGAGGAGGAGGAAACCTGGGTTTTGCTTTGTTCTTAAAACTACAAATGATAAAAGTTCCTGCATTCCTCCCTTACTAGCTTTTCTTTCTTCATTCTTTCCCCAGTTCTGGGTAGGTTAGGGCATTTATAGGAAAAACACAATTGTAATCAAAATGGTACTTAAGTTTGGTTTCATTCCCTGACAGTCATAGGAGCATTTAATGACTAAAGCTTGATGAAGTAAACTCTAGCTGCAGTCTGTGGGCTTGTGTATGTCAGTATCTCTATCCTATTTACAACTGTTAACGAAAGCACAGTACCTAGACAACTTCAGTTACAGCCACGTAATCTTGAGTTCTAGGCCCCTGTTTTATTCTCTAGTGCATGTTAATTTATTAGTTTTAGCCAGTATAGTTACTTCTGTACTGCTACTGCATTATATTCAAGGATGTAATATATTGCTTATTTTTAGAATGTATCTATATTTTAGTAAAATATCTGTCAAAGCAAAGTGAATCTATTCTTGAAGGTTTCTGGTGTGCGGGTCTGACATACCAACAGACTGTCTTGTGACAGTGCATATGTTGTTCAACAGCCTTTTAAAATACGACCTTGTTTCCCCCTTATTTTTTGTATGTAAACACTTCAGGCTGGAAGGAAGAGAAAAATGGGTAGCGAGCAGAGGTTATAGTTAGAAATTCCATACTGGTTGTCTCAGAAATTAAATGGAAGCAACAGTAAGACCAGAAAATAAGGTTGTTTCAGAGGCCACAGCTCGGGTGTACCTGCCTCACTGAGTTGTTGAGACAGAGGAATGGGGCGCTTTTGGGATTAATATCAGTGCAGTCTCCCATGTGATGATAATATTTTGCAGGCTGTTTCTATCTGTACAAAGGGGTGCTTGTATTCAAATGCTATGGCCAGTACAGTTGGAATACTTTAATTGAATAATTTGAAACTCATTTTAGCTGATAAAATCTCTGAAGCTTAGAAGTGGATTGAAAAAAATTACATGGGCTTGTTCTTGTGTCCTTTAAGGGCAGATAGTTTGATGCATACAAATAATTTCCTGAACCATGACAGCAATTGAATATTCCAAATATCAGAAAAATACTAAAAGCTTTTTTAGGCATGTATTTAACCACTTAACCTGGATTTGCGTAGCAAGAGTGCTACAATCTTCCTATTATGATTGAGAGTCTCCCTGCATAAATGTATAGTCTATCTAATCTTTTCCATGTAAGGAGAATCACTGATACATAAATCATCTTTGTAACCATGTAACTGTACAGTCTCTGATCCGGATACTTCTCTAGCTATTTTGATTGCTAGTTAATTATATTTAAAAGTTTATAGAAATCTGTAGGATGTAAACCTGGCCAAAATAAACTCTGTAATGGAGACTGTGTGCTTTGTTCCCTTGTTCATATAAGTACGCTAGAGGTTTTTTAATCCCTTTAGGTCGTGTTTTTGTACTTGATTTGTCCTCTAAATTATCTTTTGCATGCAGTGGTAGCTTTGCACATATAGGTTAAGATTGCTAATCACATTCCTGAAAGTGACACCTTGGTTTTCCTGTTTCATTTTACATTCCATTCCTGCCTGGCAGGAAAAATAATTTCTCCTCGGAGTAGTTATTGTCTTCCGGAAAGAGTCTGCTGGATATTTCTTGGTGATGTAACATGCTTCATGCCAAAATGTTAAAGAAGGTGGTGATGGAAAAATTGCCAATTGGGTAGGGTGTGAATGTAAGCAGTAGGTGTGTCTTGCCTTACCTTGCTGGACTGACTTAGATAAGGCATTTATCAAACCAATAAATCATTAGTTTTTAGAGGAGAGCTAACATCCAGTACTTTCTCTTCCATACTTGGTACAACCTGGTATTGTGTTTTTCATGTTGTTCCTACTCATCAGATCATCAGATGCTCTCAGCTGATTACAGGTTGCCTAGATGGCTGTGTTGATTTGACATTTTGATGTACTGTGTGCATAATATGACTGGCAAAACCTTGTTCTAACTAGGCAACCTCTATCATTGTCCCCCCATGGAGTTACTGATTCAATATGAGTCTGCCCTGGTTTGTGCTGAGGTCAGGGAGAGCAAGGATTAGAACCGCAATGAAGATGCCAGGACTGCGACTCCTTGGTGCTGCTGCCTTTTTAATGCAGGCTTCTTCTGAGTATGACATGACTTGTGTTAACTTTTAATATACCCCTAGGAAGGGGAACTTTTGTGAGTCTTTTTCAAGTGCAGTTGAAGAAGTACATATTGCATGGGCATCTGCTTTTCATAGCAGTGCCTTTCTGTTGGCCATTGGGGCATATCTTCTATTAATGCTTGGATTTTTCCTTTGCTCAGGTTATGCAGACAGTCCAGTCTGTTTCAAAGTCTCGAGAACTGTGGTCTAATTCTTCTTCAGAGGTGGACTGGATTTTGGCTCAAATCAAAGACTTGATGCAAGAGAACAGGTACATCTCTGCTAAGGAACTGAGGTGGAAGGTACAGTTCAGAACTGGGCCTGTAGATCTGTTGCACTACCTTTTCACAATGTGTTGCTTAGCTGATCCTTGAAAAAGCAATAGGTTGATTGCCTCAACGTCTTTGAGCACTGAATTGTTAATCTCTGTTAACGAATAATGTTTCCTATGCCAGATGGTCTCCAAGGTGTGGGGTATGGTCTCTGTTTAAGCTGTGCTTACCCTGAGGCATGCCAACATCTTCAGTGTCTTCAAAAGTTCTCCCAAGAACCTCTGATAGACTTTGATTTCACAGTAACCTTTAGAGATTTTCATAATTGCAGGGCAATAATTGGCCTCTTCTATACTTTATATCCTTCTGTTGCTGCGGGGCCTCTTGGACCCAGTGTGTCAACACTTTATTATTGCTGCATAAATTTGCGTGAAGATCCTGTCCCACTCTGAGAAACATAATCGGTGTAACTCTAGAGGGGAGAGAGAATCAAATTACAGATTTGAGCCATAACTTGTGATGTTTTGAATATAAATATATAAGCCATACAAGCTGCTCATTAGCTTAAGAGGTGATCAGATGTTGTGCCAGAAGAAAACCCTGAGGAAGAGACTTGCACCTTAGTGGCATTGCCCATCAGCTGCTGAGCACAGACTAATGAGCAAGAAGGCGTGAAGGTTCTGTATTGAGAAGCATAACTTGTTAAACATGGGGCTTCTGTATCACTTAAACTGTTGTTAGAAGGTTGGAAGGTATTGGTAGAAGCAAGCAATTGCGCCTATCTCTGATTCTGATACCCTCTCCCTAAGCGTCCTCTCTGTTGACCACTCTCTGGACACTGATGGATTAAAATCTGGCCCAGTGGAGCTGCTTTTGTCGATAAACAGGTATTTGAGCCTGGCATCTGTTACATGGTAGAAAGGAAACAGACTGCCACAATACAAAACAAGAGTTGTGAAAGGTGCAAGTGACAACAAGAGACTTCATCTTATGTGAAATGAATTTGGTGGGGTATGTTCAAGCAGGGGGTGTAATGTCTTGGTGACAGTTAAAGATCTTAGAAAGCCCCTTTCCATGTAGTGAAGCTGAAGTAGTAAAGATCTTAACATAATAATGCATTTCAGGTCTTTCCACTCTTGCCTTGCTGGCATGCTCTCCTATTTGTTTATGTCTGCAAGACTTAACTGTTGTGACAGTACTGTCCTATAAGTATACAATCAAAACAAGTAGTTAATTTGGAAAATCCTGTGCTTTTGATTCACTTGCTCTGCAGTGATTCTCAAAAACATGCTTTTGATATTCCGTGAAAATGCATTAAATCACATCCTAGCAGTTCTAGTCATCAACTTTATATGAACCACTTGTTGCATCAGCTCTTGCTATTTGTCCCATGTAGCTGCACAAGCTATATTCAGCCCTGATTGTGTGAATTTCCAAAAGAATCAAGAACGTGCTTCAACTATCAAATTAAATCTTCCCCCAGAGTACTCAAACTTAGAATCTGGATGCTGGTGATTCCATTTGTATGGAGCACCAGTGCTCCCAAGTTGTCCTAATTAAGCTGCAAAATACCACATGCTGGGAGATGAATAAAGGAGTTGTGGCAGCGTCATTTTTGAAACCCTTGCAACTGATGCCATATGTGAGGATACAAGCACTTGGAATACCCAGTCAGTTTCCAGGGCTCTGCAGTGCTTGTCCTTTACTACCTGCACAGCCAAACCATGCTAACATTTAAAGTAATTTCAAGTTTCTGTGTCAAGTACCACACACTGTATCTTGCTGTGAATTGCATAAGCAATTCTCAGAAGAACTCTTTAGGATGAATTCACCATCTTATCTGTACCTAACCTGATAGAGTGGGCAACTAGTGAATGGGATGGGATTCTGAGGCAG
>VXAL01011628.1:0-10523 GCA_013399475.1 Chauna torquata
CATCCTGGCCGGGTGGTCTGTAAAAGACTCCCATGATGACATCCCCCCAGCTGGAGAAACTTAGAAGGAAAAACACCTACCAGCTGTATAAAATACGGTGAAACTGAGCAGAAATGGAAATACAGACTCAATAACATGGAGATTTTTCTTTGATTTGGCTTTTGTGCACTAAAAATAATAAAAATGCCAGCAATCCACTTTGGATTTTGCTGTTCACTAGCGTGTGTGTTAAAAGCAAAACATTCCAAGTACATGTAGAAAGCCAGAATCTGACAAAGTCCACTCAGCTTGCAAATCTGTCCTAAAATTTTTAAATAAAGGCATCACTGCAGGAGAAGAGGCAGGTTTTTCATGAAAATGTGCTCAGAGATGGGTGAAGTGTTATTTTATGGAAATTCTTGACTTTGCAGTAGGAGTTAATATAAAATGAGTCTTCAACTTCTGCTTGTCTGCTCTAAATTGGATTAGAAGGGGAGAGGGAGAGCAGCGTTTCTGTGTGATTTCCAATGAGACCAAATACTTGGGGTTTTGTGCATCATGGGAATGGAGAGCTGAAGGGATGGGTTAGGATTTTGTAAGGAGTGCTCGTTTTGCCCTTTTTACTTTTCTTCTTCTTTCTCATCCCTCTTCTTCAGTGAGCAATGTGCTATAGTGATTTGTGGGTCTCATCTTAAGCAATAATGTTAATTCAGTTGTTATCCCCAAATTTGGCAATTGATAGTCATAAAAAGGAAATGAAAAAGGATCTTGCAATTGCTTTTCTCTTTCCTAAGTATGGAACATAATGTAGGACGAAGACAGTTCACTAGCTTCTGGAGCTTTCTCTAAGCTAAATTGCAAATGCCTGGTACAGACAATGGTGGTTCGCATGGTGTTCTGTGCTTCCTGTTTTTCTTTTTATTTTTTTAAAAGAAGAAATAAAAACCACAAAAATGGATTTACATGCATAAGTGTCAATCCACTGGCTATAACATTTTATTACAACCCTCTACCTAACGTCAGGTGATGCATAGTACGTAGCATGAGATATGAAAATGACCTTTCAAGTTTTAGTAGTTCATTAAGCATAGTAGGTTCGCTAAGTAATCTGTGACAGGCTTCTGCCATCCTACAATGTAATGGAACAGTGGTCCTGAAGCTGCATACAACATGCTTTTGGTCATTCCCTTCCTTCGTTAATTCATCGTGTCACTAACAGGCTATCACTTCAGAGGGTAGGAAATGATCTTTACTTGGTGGATAAGTATCTTGGGGTAGTAATTCTCTCTAAAAATGAGTAGTTTCAGGTAACCATGTACAGAAAGATAAATGATGATTTTAAGTCTTGCAGTCAACTATTATAGTCCATATTCTATAATGAACATTGAGAAATGTGGGAGGTTTTTATTGTGTAATAGATAGCTACCTAAATTTATATACAGTTGTAAAATTATTTTTTTCCAGGGGAAAAAAAAAAAAAGCAAAAAAACAACTTTATATTGCAAATGAATTCCTGAGAGGAGAAATAAATATGCTTCTAGAATAAGTAGTATGTTAACAACCATGCAATATTCATTCCATACATAGCAGTTTTGATTTAATGGCATATTCTATCCTTTTCCTGGGCTTTTAATTTAAGAGAGGCAGGTAAAAGAGAAGTAATGTGCGTGTGAATGAGAGAGAGGGATTCCATTTGCGAAGTGGAGGTCTTTTTCTCGGTGAAAACTTGGTGACAGTCCTCTGTGGAAACTTGTTGGTTGGTTTGTTGGTTTATTGATCAAGTAATCAGGATAATCTTTTAATGGTGTTTTACTACTGATTCTTGTGCTTGAACTACATTTAGAATCTGCAGAATCATCTGAGAATTTGGGAAGAAAATAAATGTTTATGGCTTCCTTGTTATGAAATATGTGGAAAGTTTAGAATATATGTGTGTCTGCATTTTATTGTGGAGTAGGGCTGAAAGCATACACATCATCTTTAATGTCATTTTGTAGACTCAAGAACATTAGTCTTGGATGACTTATGCTTATTATAGTGAATAGTTAGACATGTTATACAAAGAACTTGAAAAATTGTTTACATATTACTGTTGTAGCCATAAAATATATAGCTTAATCTTGTTTTCCGTAATCTGCATATGATAATTACGTGTGTATTGATAACTGTTTTCAAGACCATAGTTCTCTCAGGAAGATAGTATTTCCTATTCTATATGCGAGTGTTCTGAAAACAGTTTTAAATCTTCAGAGCGTGGAGTCTTGTACTGCTTAGCTAGCCTCATTCATCTTCCTGTCAGGAAGGTTTTCCAGATATGCAACTTAATTATTTCCTATGAATATATTTTATAGTTTTAGCTGTAGACACTGTTTTACCTTTCTTAAAAAGAAAAAAAAAAAGAAACAAAACAAAACTTTAAAAAAGAAAAGAAGATTCTGCTCATTTAAGCATCACGACTTCAAGAAGCTTGTGTTTTCCCAAATTATGAGCAAGTTGAGGCCAAGTTTGTATGACTTAATTCTGACATCTGTGTGATGTGTTATCTTGGAAAGCAAAATCGATGTTACAGATTAAGTGGATCATTTTGATTTCTCTCTTCCACTAGCACAACCAGAACATAAAGTAGTTTTGTTAAATGTCTGCTTTCTGATGTGCTGCTCCCTCCCACTCCTGGATGGTGATAAATTTTGAAATAAACCCTCTACAAATTCTCAGTAGAGATGGGGAGGTTGGCAACAACTATTTTTTCCCAATAATTCACTTCAATGATGACAAAAACAAACAAAAAAACCTAGTGTAGATGTAGCAGTTAATATCTGCAGTTCCCCTATGATTCAAGGAATGGAAAGTAGCTCTCATTCAGTGACATGTTTTTGCCCTTTGGGGTTGTTCTCTTTCCCTTTGAAACTTGATATGAAAGCATATTCACAGTACCCAGTTTAAACTGAGTTTTGTTTTGCTTGCAATGCCTGCCTTGCACAGTACAACAGCAAACACTTCAGTCTGTGGCCCTCAGACATGTTAATGAGTTGGTTCTCTCTGGAAACATGCTTTTCTTGGATCAGCAATTTTGGTGGTGATTTGGGAATGAACCAGCAAAGTTAAAGCCTTTGAATCAATTTCAGTTCAATGGCATCTGCTTTCTTCAGTGTGCAGGTAAAAGCAAACTTTTCGGAGATGCTATATATATATATTTTTTTCAGTTTTAAATTAAGGTTCTAATATCCCTTTTATAACAGTTGTTTGCAAGTAGCAGACAAGATAACTCAGTCATGTGGTGACTGAGTGCTGCTGTCAAAGGAAAGAACAGAGATATGTATCTTGGATGTTAAGAACCCTAGCTACCATTTTATTCTCAAGTTTTTAACCAACATAATCTGTGTTTTTAACCACTAATTGTTACCGAATTGTTGCCTTTCTGTAGTAGGCCAAATGCGGGGGAGATCAAACATGACAGAGAAACAGGTTTATGTTCCTTATCACTCTCTAGAAGGAACAAGTCATACCACTAGATTTGCAGCCTTATTTCCTCCCACCCCCCGGCCCTTTCTTAGCTTCAGATTTATCACCTAGGGATATGAATGTGTAACTCAGTCCTCCCAGGTCTTTGCAAAAGTAACTTCAGTGATGCTGTGCTCTTGAGTTCCAGGAAAATTGCCCGTGTACAAATGAATGTGGTGGCTGAACATGCCCTGAGGTGTGTCAGGTAAATAGAGCCCTCCTTGAGGAGGTCAAGGTCGCTGTCAGGTATTCTGCTTTGTTTAATTACTGTTCCCTTGAGCAATCACTGCTATTTCTCTGGTTTTGGTAATATGCCCTGAGATGAGTTGTCTTTGCTGGTTAGCTGTGTACCTTCCTAGACCCAGTGTATGTAATTTTACCCTAAACCATCAATGCATTTTGGACCATACTTCATAATTGGCCTCTCTGTTCTTTTATTTTGGCTGACCCGTGCAGCAGAAATCACTGTACTCTCAGAATTTCTCCGTCTCAGGCTAGCAGTGTGAGTCGATCTCATTGCTTGGCCTTTAAGCGTGCGTGTTATGCCATTGCAGCACTGCTGAGCTGGGGATGTTGGGTGTGCTTCCTGCCCATCTCTGCACTGTACTTACTCTGGGGGGACTGCCCATTCACGTGTCTAGAGAACCATCTGTGTATTTAATGCCATAAACTGGATCCCCTAATGATTAACGCCGTAGGATTACATAGATCACGTGAAGAGGTTAGTGGTACCCCAGTTAGTTATCTGAACTGGTGTGAAACCACCATAAACACATGTGAGTAGTGTGGCTCTCCGGAGATTTGAGAAAAGATGAATTGTGTTTTTAACTGCAGCAGGCAGACCGTAGGTGGGACAGTAAGATTTTTATCTCATATATAAAATATATTGTGTGTAGTTTCCGTCATGAGATAGATCTTGTTATGTGGTCTCTGTGGGGACAAGTCACAAGACACACTTTCATGTAAACAGGTTGGATTAAATTGTGCTTGATGAGGACAGATTGATACTTTGATTAACTATGTTGCGTTACAATTAGTGGTGACTTGTTCTCTGTTCTGCTTTTAAGCAGATAGCTTTATCAGTGTAAAGCATATCTTCTCCCGCCCACACCTGGAAGGCACAGTGTCTTTGCAGATACAGGGTAGCAAAGACAGGTGGAAGAAAGCTGACTAAATGTGAAATGTTTGCTTGAGGCAGACAAAGGACAAGACTGCAAGGACAAATGGACTGCAACGTTGGAACATGGAAGAACAAATGAAGGAGGAGGATAGTTGTTAATATAGCTTTAAGTGCTCGTCTGGTAACCTGCCGTAGTTTTCTTGCTAGTAGAACTTCTGTAGGTGAGTAGTACTTAAGCAAAAAGAGGATCCTGTGATGCAGTGGCTTTTAACAGTGGTTACTGTTCTCCAGTGAGCAAGCTGTAGTCCTACTGCATTCTGGTAATGAATGTATAGGACCATTAAGGGTGAGGATGTGAGTATTCCTCACAGGCTTTTCTGTAGCAAACTTACCACAAGCAGGTTGAATCCTATAATGCAAGGATTGTTTTCCTTTGAAATACTCTTGTTAATAAAATTTGCACTCTCTCCTGAATCATAGTCCCTAAAGAAAAGCTGACAAATTTATACAGAAAGTGTTCTTTTTGATCAAAAATAAACAAACCTTGAACAAGGTCTCTTTTAAGCTGGAACTAAGTTGAGGCTTGCTAAAATTTGCCACTCATTTTTCACCTACCCTCCCTCATCCACTTATCAGAGACTGCAGAGACGTGATTATGTAGCTATGCTTAAGAGCATATAATTTCCCTCTGCTTCTTTGAAGTTGTTTAATTTCAAGTCCCTTTATGCCACACTGATCCATGAAAATGTTTTGATATATGCTATTTCTTTCACTAGCATCAAGGCTTCTTATCCATCTCTCTGTTGTCTCTGGACTGACAGGGTGGAAAGCTTTGGCCAGCAGGACAAAAGCATGCAGAGTTCAGTAACAGAAGTACAGTTGTGCTCAAGAACTGTTGGAGAGCACAACATCTTAGAGGTTCAACAGAAGATAACTTTGCTGATTAAACGGAGGAGCCTTGCAGCATATTTTGGGTCTATTTTGCTGTATTGCCTTGCTATATTAGGCTGTGGATCTTTTGTCTGTATGTTGTGCATTGCCTGGTACATGCCAATCATGCAAACTTCTGTGCTACTTTTAAATTCAAAAGTGAAACTTTCGAAGAGATGTTCCAGTGGGAGTGGACTTGACGAGAGATTGTCTGCTGGGCTATTCTTCCAGTGTACTTTGCAATAAAATAAGTACTTCTGTTGATTGGGGAGTTCAGCCCTGTAATCAGCTGTGGAAAAAGGGTTGATGATTTACAGACTTCTGAAAGAAAACTGAAAGCAGATATCCTCTGCACGTCCAACGACAGGGTCTCAATCTCGTTGTTAATCTAAAGCTACTCAGTGTAGTTATGGACTGCTGCTTTTTTAAAAATGGAAATCTGTTAAGTTGTGCTTAAGTTTTCTACTCTCTTTCTTCCATACTCGTTCATTTATCAGAGATTGTGTGGTTATAGATAGTGTATGTGACAGATTGGTGCTTGTTAGTGTCCTGTTAGTATATGTGACAGTTAATCAGATTTGCAGAAAAAAGAAAGCCCAACCAATTAAATAAACCCACATTGAAAGGTATTTAATATAAACCCAACAAAATTGCGCCATTTCAAAAACTGTTGTCCAGTTGCACAAAGAATATAGGAAGATCTTAGGGGACGTAGTGACTTGTCTGTCTGAACCTCATTTCCTCGTGCGTGTGATGCACAGACTGGTGCTTCCCATTCCACGCGGGATCGTTATGTGTATAAAACTTGGGCTGTAGGAGTGGGAATCTTGTGCAGGAGAGTAGGGATTAGAGACAAAAGTTTTGTCAATATGGGCAATCAAAATAGCTCTGGAAGGCATATGTAAGTGAACTTTGCATTTTAATAGGGTTAAACGGCTGATGGGTAGGGTACGGTTGAATTGTGGAAAGATTTACCTACTAAGAAGGGTTTGTTATTGTGCAGCAGAGTTAAAATGTTAAACTGAGCAATGGTTTAGGGGAGCTGAATTTTGGATGGACTGCAGGAGAGATGTATTTGTCCTTGTCAGGACTATTAAATGATGGAGTAATACCTTGACTAGGATTTAGTGGAGAGGAAAAGCTAAATTATTGTAGTAATTCAACCCTGAATTGATTAAAATTATTAAAATAAACCATTATTTTTGTTTTAGTGGTGCCTGAGTTCACTCCTACCCCTTCCTCCATGATTGGTGTTTTATAAATTAATTCATTTTCCCAAATTTGGACTCAGTATAATCAGCTTATTCATCCTGTTTAATCAGAGTTAGTTTTACTTCTCAGGGAATAACTCGATGCTGCAGTCGTGGTGGCACATTTGGCCTTGCAAAATAATGAAGAAAACCTGCTAATCTAGTGAAAAAACCTGCTTACCACAACTACAGTGAATATATTCTTTCTAGTACTGCTATAACTAGAGCATACTAACTTTAGATAGCTATGTATCTTAAAAGATAGTATTTTTTCCAGTTTATTTTCGTTTTTCAAATAGTACACTGTTTTTAGTATCCACTCTGTGACCACTCAGTTGTCAAAAGCTGTGTATACTTCTTGAAACAGTGTTACAGGCTTTGAAGTCATTGACGCCTATGCAATCTATCAGTGTTTTGTCTCACTAAAGAACTCCAGATATCCCAAGACGCTTTCCAGACTGGAAATATTTGCTTCCTTAAGAGAATTGTTCCGATCTTAGAAATGTTATTGTACATTGTAGCCTTGCTTGTTGCTGTCTAGTTACTTTTAAATTAGAGATGATTAAAAAGCCATAGTATTTGTCACTGTGAGGGGAAGGTCTGTGTTCTCTCACTACTCTTAGATTTCTGATTCAATGTCTGAGCTAGATAAAAGTGAACTTAGCTGTGGTCAACTTAATGTTTGCTGCAGGCAAGTTGTTTTGTTTTCTGCGAATAATTTAAATTTGGTAGTTTTGATCTTCATTCCACGCTTCACACAGTCTGTTTATGATGACTGTGCAGTGGGAGTGAACATTCAGAACAAACTCTTTCTGATTGAATTCTACTGTCTGAGAGGTTACTGTTTGTCACCAAGGGATGAATGATCTTTTTCACGATTCTTTGTTATTAAAGATGTAAATGGCTTTGATCTTGTGACGTATGTATGTGCAGTCTACTGTTAGGTGCAGTTTTTCGTTAGAATATGTAAATGCTGGAGGTGAATTTGCTGTTTTACGGTGTTTGTAACTCGCATGCTCCTGAAGATCTCCATCAAGCAATGGGGTAGCCTTCGTGCAGGTAATAACAAAACAAGTATAGGAAGTGGATTGGGCAGGATGCATGCAACAGCGGACCAAGGGAACCTTCCTAAGAGTTTCCTGTGGTTGGTAGTATAGACATTCCTAGAGTTAGCAACATTGAAAGCCTTTGCTGTTCTGATCTAGTGTCGTCTGCGTCTGAAACATCAGATTTGAATCAAGTCACTGGCAGTTGCTCGTGTCCTGTGTATCTGAGAACTCCCGGTGTTGTCATGTGAGTGTCCCCAAATCAGGACTTGGAAATGGCAAAAAGCTCTTAAGTATCTTGGATAAAAAAGACCTTAGGGGACATCAGGCAAGAGATGAGGGGACACACCTGCTTGTCATGGAGGCTTCTTTCGTGGGGGCTGTATCTGTTCTTCATACATGGTGGCTAAACTTAGGATATTCTTGTGTAGGAAAAGATGCCCAGACTGTAGCAATGATCTGCTTAGGCAGTAAGCTTTTAACGAAGGCGGGAACTTCGCTGTTCAAGAGCATAGCAGTGGTTATAAATTCTTGCATAAATGTTAGTAATGAAGTTGGTCTTTTGTGGAAAGGGAACTTTTGATCTGGACACACAAATGTCACTGGCTCTGTCACTGGATCTCTTGGTGTGTTGCTGTGTTTTGAATGTGTGGTGAGAGATGTACCATAAAATAGCACCTCACTGCCAGTGAATGCTTGAATGTCCTTTTTTCCATGCGTTTGTGCTGAAAATGTGTCTGTGCTGATCCACTCCTGTGCTTTAGGTCTTCTCATAGCTGCAGAGAAGTAGAGCAATATTTCAGGAGTCTGTAATGACCAAAGTACAAGTATGGCACCTCTGCCCCCAAAAACATATGTTTAGGTAGCTACAAGATAGAAGTAGTGAAAATGTCTTTACCTGTTATTTTTAGGAGGGTCTGGTGGGGAGGGAATTCATGCTGTCTTGAAGTTGTGGAGTAGAGTCTGAGGCTGGGATAGGCATGATGCACAAGGGAAAAAAATTGTGAAGGTTAGGGAGGACAGAGAATTAGAACAGGTTAGATGAGAAGAGGGTGTAACAGGTTAAATAGTTTTATACTGCCTGTGTATGTTATGTCCCAGAGCTTTGCATGCATCTCAGGTCTTACATCACCAGTCTTTAATTTTTATTGGCATTCTTGAAGAAAGCCATAATCTCTCTTATTGCTGTTTGCTAGCTTAAATAGTGGAGGCTGACCTGAAGTTTCTGATTCCAGTCTTGGTATCATACTGACGGCAATCTGTCATGTGATATTGAAATGTGTTTCTTTTATTAGTTTCTTTTGTTTAAATTCTTCAACAACATGCAAACTCTACGGAAACAACCTCTAAGTTGTAAAGTCAAGCAACTCAAAACTAGTAAATTCCAGAAATGAACTTGCCTCTGCTTTGCTAATTAAGTTCTCTTGCTGTACCTTATGATACCATCTTTAATTACACAATCACATTAGTTTTTCCAAAGCTGCTTGCATGCACAGGACAGATCTGCTCAAAGGGTGAATTGGGGTTGTGCAGTGAAGGGCAGTCTGCTTAGCTGCTACAGAAACGGGAAGGTTTATGTTTGGAGGAGAGGGCTGATGAAAGGGGAGCTGGCATGGAGTGAACAGGTGATCTAAAGGTCAAATAAATATTCCTTTGAATTGTTAGATGTGATACTAGTCAAACTACTTGGAGCAGGCTTTTTCTAAGTGATCTCTCAGCATGCATCCTGGTTTTTTCTTTTTTTTTTTTTTTGGAGATAAGTTGAGCTCTTAAAGCTGCAAGTAAAGGTCACCAGAAGGTGTGTGTGCATTGAAAGTACAGTAGATAATGGAGTGCCAGCATTGTTTTTGAAGCAGTGTTACCCAAATGGATAAACCGTCCTGGATTTATGCTGACTTTTCCATGCAAGGAATGTGTTGTCTGCAGAAGGGAAAAACTAGGTCATGTTAATTGTATTGCATGAGAGTGTTTAGGAAATGCATAATATGCATCTTACTTGCTATTAGAAGCAGGGGTTGGGGGTGGGAGGGAAAACCCTGATATGCACTTGAATCATGTTGAATCTTGAACATATGAATATACATACATACATGGGAACAAGGGGATATTAAGACTACACAATCAACTTTTGTTTGGTTTTTGTTTGCCTCAAAAATCTTAATATTGTAGCCTGGACTTTTTTGGACGTTTTGAACACAGAAAAATTTCCTGTTGCTTTTGTGACAGTCTATAAGTTTTGCTGTGCTAACAATTTCAAGAGTATAAGCAGAGCATACCTGCAGGGAGCAGAGATGTCCACTGTAGAGAAAAGATTTTTATTTTTTAAGGTATATATAGGGAAATACCTACGATATGAGAAAAGAATTGCTATGTAGGCTACGGCAGAAAAATCTCCTAATATATTTGACTAAGCCAAAGAACATCCAGGGCTCTTGGGATCCTAATGAAGACTGGAGAAAATGAGAACATTTCAAAGTGTAGATAAGTCTTCTGTGATGTACATGAGCTGTAGGAACCTGTGGTGCGTTTGTTGTCTTCCTAAACTCTTTTTTTTTTCTTTTTTTTTCTGCCGTGGTCCAAAATTGATAGCCTAGTTGGTTTGCAAAAAGAAGAATAAAAATTTAAAGCTGATGGAGAGACCGAAAAAAAAAAAAAAGGTGGTGGTGGGGGAACCGTGTAACTTAGATATTGGTGCTT
>VXAL01011628.1:19400-32614 GCA_013399475.1 Chauna torquata
AGATGCCAAGTAGCCATTTCTGGAAAGAGAAAAAATTCCTGCAAGAGTCTGTTGAATAAAAACTAAAAATATTTCCATCAGGCTGAGGCTCAATGATCCAGTTAAAATGAACATCATCTTAAAAAATGTCCTGAAGTTCTAGAAAATCATGTCAGAAGGATAAGAATTGTAAATAAAAAGTTTCCAGCTTCAAATAACTTTAATAATTAAAAGTTTATTCTGAAACTACCAATATTCTCGGTATATTCAGTAACATTAAAAAGCTTTTTGGAAATATGCTTTTTAAATAGTAACTAAAAGTACAATCTTGCGCTTCTGTGATATATTCTACATAAATCACCTGTATGCCTTAATAGCACTGGAAACAATGTCTATACAGTAACTTATTTCAGGCTTTTTTATTTCTTCCCTCCCCTGTTCCAAGTAAATAAGGAAGGACAATGAGAAATTATTAACAGTTAGAATTTTCTTTTTTTGACATGGATTCAACTGGATACCAATGTATATGAATAAAAGTAAACATATATCTGTGGCCAAAGTGAGGCTGAACTTCATTTTGTTGATGGGGACACTTCCCCCTCCATTTGTAGGTTTTCATATTTCCTGGTGAAATTGTTTCATATAGGCATACGTAAGAAGTGACGTTCAAACCACCCCTGAGTGACAGGCTGTAGAAATCTGATAGTGATGGCTTCTTCTGGAGGGGACTGGAAGAGAAGTGTAAAATCATTTTACAAACATTTAAAAAGAAATTATAATTTCTGATAAAGAATATAAGACAACTTGCTTTTTCCTATCACTTTCTCCTACATACCAGCTCTTGGAAGAAGGGTATTGTGTAGAAGGCTCTTTTAAAATATTCATGTTTTTCTGCCACATAACTCTTTCAAAAGGAAACTGAATTAATCATAACACTCTTATGTTACTAAAACTAGCAAGAGAAATGATTTGTTGTGCAGCAATGCCATTCAAGCAGATGAACATTTGGAAAGTTAACTTATTTCTCTTCTGTTTTTGAAATACAGGTGCTGGCAACAGGACTAAGTGGGCTCTATTCATCTTTGCCTACAAAGTTGGACGAAAAAGGAGAAGAGTGGCACTGTCTGCTGAAAGATGACTGGCTCTTGTCACCAGCCCTTGTGCAATTCATGAATTCTCTTGAATTTTGCAATGCTGTGATACAGGTAATGGAGCGAAGTTGGCCTGTCCTCTTGAAGTGGTAGTTTTGTATATTCTGCAGAAATTTGTGAATTATAAAGTTTATTTTCACTTATTAACAACATCGACTTTTAAATTACAGTAACAGAAGTTGCTTATGAAGTGAAGATTTTGTGCTGTGTGTACCGGTTAAAAGGATGATTTAATATGTTTTTGGTTTTCAGGTGACAAATATTTCTAATGAATTCAGTATGGCTGAAGTGGCTTCTTGATATTTCATCACATAATTGGGACTGTTTTTCTTTGTTTTAAAAAAAAAAAAAAAAGCTTATTGCATTTTAATACCACCATTGATATTAAAAGTAAATTGAATGCCTTTACATGTGGGGGAAAACGTAGCCTTTATATATTTAAGCATTAAAAAACGTTCTGTCTTTGTCTATGCTCTCATAATAGTGTACAAAAGAAAACAGTCTGTTTCGCCTTTCAGTGAGTACTGCATTAAAAAACAAAAAACAAAAAAACTTTTCCAAGCAGGATTTAGGTATCTTACTGGAAATATAAATTCATTTTAGATTGACCCATTTAGAATCCACTCTGTTCCTAATGATTATTTCTTGATTAGGCTTTTTTTGTTTTGTTTTGTTCTGGCTTTGATCCCTTATTTTGTATTGTTTTTTAAGGATAGAAAACCCAGTAGAACCCTTGCCCAATATTGTATTAAAATATCATACAAATTCCACAAAAACTATAGGTTTATATGTTACTTGAAGAAATATGCTGAATAGGATTGAAAACTTAGTCATGGAATTTTTCTACAGGAATTCTACGTTTGTAGGAGGTCATATTTGATGCCTTTTATTTTTATTTTTATTTTTTTAATCTATGTAAAAGTTACCACAAACAAATTAAAGAAGAACATATAATTTTAAAACCACTTTTCAAATAAACTCAAAATGATTAAGGAGCTTAAGTTGACATGCACAAAAGAGTAGTTTGAGTGCTGCTTGATTGTGTATTTTTAGTCTTTCTTCAGCAATGTGCAGAAGAAAGATCAGTTACTGCAGGAATTTTTGTTTAATGCATGGAATGTTTTTTTGTGCTGTAGCTTGTTCTGTGCTGACTGAAAAACTTTGGCTGGAGATTAATAAGGGACAGTGTAGCCAAGACCTCTTGCCATTTACTACTTTTTCCCTGGATCACAGCATGAGTAAGGGTAACCATTTTTCCTCCCCGTTCCAAAGTAAGGGTTACAGTTAGAGGAATTCTGGGAAGAATTGCAAGTAGGAGAATGTATTTGAGGCTGTATGTAGGCTGTGACATTCAAGTCTCTATATAAACTTCAGGCAGAATATATTTACTTAGAGTGCTTCTGAATGGATTTTTTTTTTGCTTTTGTTTAATTTCTTTTAAACACATTAATTGCTAATATGATTTCTTTGTGAAAACAAAATGAATGCTTCATTATACAAGTAGACTTTTCACTTCTAATAACAGTTCATTTTATTTTAAAGCTCGTAACCAATGTGTTGAATTAATAATGTAGGTTTTGTTTTCTTTTGTCTTTTTTTTTTTAGCAGTGGTTGGGAGAAGAATCTGTGAACAGTATATTTTTATCCCACAGGTAGAGAGCAGTTTGG
This sequence comes from Chauna torquata, assembly GCA_013399475.1. NCBI lineage: Eukaryota > Metazoa > Chordata > Aves > Anseriformes > Anhimidae > Chauna > Chauna torquata. The sequence goes on from VXAL01011628.1 coordinate 22,199, forward strand.
TTTACCTGCTCTTGAAACATAGTAAGACAGCTGTTCTGCTTTTTCTTGTTATAAGAGGACAAGTTAATGATGGCAAATCCACCTTCAAGTAACCCTGACAAGGTTGCAGGAGCTAAATTTAGAGTCTCAAGTCTTCCTTTGATGCATGGGCATGCACACTTTGCTGTCCATACATTCATCTTTGTCAACAAGCTGGGAGATTGAAAAGCCCTGGTCTCTAACTTTGGCAGGCTTACTGTAATTAAACACAGTTTGTGTATTTCTTTGAGGAACAAAAAATCTTTAAGAGTCTGCATCATAGAAAATGCTAGTAAGAAGGACAAATGAGCATGTCTTTTTAAGTTGGAAATTGTTTTGGTAGTGGGCAATAGTAGTCTGTTCCTTGTCTTGTTTGAAATCTCACTGGAACTGTTCTCTGTCTTTCTCCCTCACCTCCCTTCCCCATAGGTGGCACATCCCTTGATACGTAACCAGCTTGTGAATTACATTTACAATGGATTTTTGGTGCCAGTAATGGCTCCTGCGCTCCATAAGGTCAGTGGTGAATGCAAGCATGACTGGAATTAATAACAGGCAAACGCATTGTGGATGATCTCCGTGTAAAGATACTATTGAAAGTAGTATCGATAGTGAGTTCCATATAATTGAGTGAATTTCTAGGCTGACATCCCATCTTTTTTTTTCCATACTTTCTATTTACACTATACAGATTATTAAGCGAGACATGGAGATTTCTGAAAATGTTTAAAATTCTGAAGTGACATGAAGAACCAAAATATTTTTGTTGCAGTAGACTGACATACCATGAAAAAGCAGTGACCTTTTAGACAGCATTTCATCATGGCAGAGGATTATTTTGCCAAATGAACATTTTTCCAAAAGGAAAATGCCCAAATTCCAAATGCCCAAAAGGAAAATGTTCAATCAAGGAAACATAAAACACACTGCCAGCTTAGCTAAAATTAGTGGAATATTTCTTATCACAGTTGGTAGAATTATTTTCATAAAGTGGTGAAGAAATGGAGTTTTATGTTAATTTTCTGATGTATTAGGGTGCAATTTGCGTTACTTTGAAGAAAAAAAATCTGTGAGTTTTAGGGGTTATCCTTTGCAAAGTATTTCACTGAAGTTAGTAAATTACTTTTTTTTTTTTTTTTTTTTTTTTTTTGGTNGCAGGAAACTGCATGTCCTGCAGAATCTGTCAATTAACAGTCTTCATTTTCCTGAAAAAGAACATCTTGTTTGAGGAGAAAAAGCAGGAATTGCTAAGAATAAAAATCAAGATTTTTTTGGATATCCACCAAAAATTGCCAGGAGAGGACTAGTAAATGACTTTTTAAAGGTCTACTATTTTTTACTAAGTCTGCCAAGCAGCAAGCAGTGCACCTGTTCCATTTCTGAGAGGCCAGTGATACACCGTACCCTACTTTCTAGTGTAGTACTTGTCTTGGCAGTACACACAATTCCTTGTGGTAAGTAGTCACTTACCAAGAAACAAATAAGCAGTATAGAATCTTCAACGATTCAGCAGACCTGAGAACTTGGCGAGGGCTGAAATAACATCTGACTATGATCCAGATCAAGTTTGTAGTCTGTCTTTGGGATAGTTCACCCCCTTACCTGGCAGTAATTTTTTTCTATGTCTGTATCTTGACTTAATTCAGTACCAACACTGGAGAGTACAATCAGAAGTGAAAAGGTAGCCAGCTTTAGGTCAAGGTTATGAATAAGAAGTGAGATATCAGGATGTAGCCATGGGATTCTAGTTTTAGTGGGTACTGTTTTTACCTCTCAAATGCTTAAGACAAATTTTAGGGTTTTTGAATACTACCCTGCAGCTGAATGCTCTTCTTATTGGTCAATAAAACTGCTAACCCTCTATTGGCTTGATTATTTCCCCCTTGATATTATTTAAATGTTTTAAAACATGTTATTCTGATTAGTTTTTTTTCATGTAATGGAAATTTTGTTGATCCTCATTTAGATATTTTGGAAAAAAAGTCATAATGCTTCTCTTCAAAATGGAGGTGTTGCTTCTAACATACGTGAGCTTCAAGCCCAGGTCTTTCCTGAGCCCTTACATTCTGTTGGTTCCTTTTTCTTCCAGTAACAAACCTTTCCTTGATTAGCATTGTTTGACTTTCTTCTCTTGAAAAATTAACTATTTTACTCCAAACACATTTAATGGAGAAGATGGATTGCACCATCTAGTGGATTTGATACAAGGCTCTCACGTATGTGAGATCAAAAATCTGTAGTAAAAGGAAACAAGTAAAGAGAGGCACCTTTGACCCTCTTCAGTCTTTGTGTTGTGCACCACATTAATTTAACAGCAAATAAATATTTTACATCTTTGCTTTTGGGACAGATGTCTCTGGGCTAAGATGGATAATTATGCTGTAACGGCTCTTGCATACACTGTAATGATTTCTAGTTGCCATTCAAAAAGTTCATGCTGAGTTGAGGAGTAAGCAAGTATCATCCATTTGGGGACTTCAGTGTTGTAATTAACCTTTTCGTTTTACTCCCTTAATAAAACAAAGGAAACAACATGAAGGGTCAAAATGAGAGAAAGTCCAGATGCATCGTGGTGTTTTTAAAACATAAATACTTTCATTGAACACAATACTAAATACATCTTGATTTTTTTTTATTTTTTTTTTTTCAACTTAATAAAGTTGGTTTGGTATCCTAGAGTCTACTTATGGCTGAAGATTTTAGTTTTTATCCAGTCATTTATCAGTTCGGGTTGCTCTGACTCATTCTGCCTTATGAGTTCAAATACAATGAATATGGAGCATGGTATAAAAACCTGATTCAGAAGACAGATCTATGGAAGGTTAAAGAGGAGTTAAGAAGAGATGATAATTATTGGTACATGTTCCTGTTCATGTAAATCTTATTAGTAGAGTTTAATTGGTAGGGAACAGCTGCTTCTGATAACTCTTGGTGACAGAAATGGAAGGAGGCAAGTCCAGACCTTGTATGGCATGCAAGGCCTAACATCCCACGTGCAATCTGGTACCCATAGTTCTAGATTAATGCAGAATTCGGAAGAGAGAGAAGCTTTTGGCTGTGTTGGCATACTACTTCAGACTTGTTCTCTATGTATTCTGTTTTGATTTCCCTTCAAGAAGTGCGTGTTTTGAGTACAAAATTGCTTTGCAGCAAGGTGCAGACTTGAATTTGTTGTTTTTGAAAAGACAACTCCAGTCAAGAATGCAGACATCTAGGAAAAATATTTTCAATCTTTTGTGTTCTCATTGTGATAGAATTTGATTTCTGTTTAAAACAACAACAGCAACATAAACAAATCACGTTAATGAGACTTCCTGTCTGATCACCAAATCTAATCTAGGTGATTTGAGTATATAAAATAAACCAAACAGCTGTACAAGCAGTATTCAATAAATTGTATAGCTAATAGCCTTATTATCTTTTAATCCCTCATGGAGCAAAATCAGTTTGCCTTTGCAACTGATTTATTAAGATATGAGCAAAATGTCTGGTACAAGGAGGGTTACTCACTTCTGGATTGAAGCTGAACCTCTATTGTGCTGGCCAGTGTCTTCCTTTCTCCTTGTCTCTTTACAGAACTGCAGCATGGCTGAGGCTGGCAGACACCTCTGGAGGTTGTTCTGTCCAACCCTCTTGCCTCAAGCAGCATCAGCTAGAGCAGGTTGCTCAGAAAAGTGTGTGCTTTTTGTTTGCTTTTTTTTTTTTTTCCCTCCTGATATCAAATTGGAATTTCCTGGATTTCATTCATTGGCCCATTGCTTCTTATTCTTTCACTGGGTGGGCACCACTGAGAAGAGTTCTGCTCTGTCATCTTTGTTCTTTCCCAGCAGGAATGTGCAGACACTGATGAGATCCTGCTTAGCCTTCTGTTCTTCAGGCTGAGTAAGCCCAGCTCTCTACGCCTCTCCTTGTATGAAAGATGCTCCCATACAATAATCTTCTTTGTGGCTATTTGCTGGACTTGCTCCAGCATGTCCATGCATCTCTTTTCCTGGGTATCGCAGCACTCTAGATGCATCTTACCAGTGCTGAGAAAAGGGGAAGGATGCCCCCCACCAACCTGCTGGAAATGCAGCCCAGAGGGCTGTGGTTCGTCTTTGCTGCAAGGATGCACTGATTGCTCGTGGTCAGTTTTTTGTCCACAAGGACCTGTACATTCTTTCTTGAAAAGCTGCTTTACAGCCAGTCGGTTGCCAACATATTCTTGTCCTGGTATCATTCCTCCCTAGGTGCAAGGCATTGCATTTGTGTTATTGAATTTCATGAGATTCCTGTTTGCCTGTTTCTTCAGACTGTCAAGGTCCCTCTGAATGGCAACACAGCCATCCAGTCTGTCAGCTGCACTTTCCAGTTTTGTAATGTCTACACACTTGCATGAGGGTACGCTCCATCTCATCATCTAGGTCATTAATGATGACATTAAACTGCGCTGGCCCCATTGTAGACCACTTCTCGCTGGCCTTCTGCATTGCTGATCACTGTCCTTTGAGACCAGCAGTTCAACCAGTTTTCAATCCACCTCACTGTCCACTTCATCATTTTGCCTATGAGGATGTTGTACAAGAGACAGGGTCAAAACCCTTCAATGACAGACATCAACTGCTCTGCATTTATGTGTCGAGCCAGTCATGTTGTTGTAGAAGGTGCAATTTCCCCTTTGTAAATCCATGCTGACTGTTCCTAATCACCTTCTTGTCCTTAAATGTGTTTGGAAATGACCTTCTCTTCTCTCTACTAAAAACAAAGGACAATTAAACAGACTTCTGGTGAAAGTATCATGGCTTTTCAGAATTTCAGTATGTGGTTCAAGGCTTCGAGATGTGTATGTGTGATCTTGAAATGTCTGTAATGTTTATGGAATTATGTAGTAAGCTCTGCCTTTTTTTAATTTTAGCAGTTTGTTTCCTGATACGTACTTACTACGTACATGATTCACTGTGTGAATGAAACAGTACAAGAGTGTTGAGGATAGCAATGTGTTTCTATGAATAAGTCAGAGGGTGGGAAGACAAACATATTTTGCTTGGCGTGATTTTATGGTTTTATCCAGCTCAGGAAGCTGATATGTGGTTGAAAAAAAAAGTTCAGGTTTTTCCAGTTAAGGAAGTTTCAGATTTATTGGGCTAGCTAGCTAGCTTGAAATAACCTGTTTTTCACAGTGAACTCTCTGAAGGTTATTTAGGTAGCAGATTAACTGTGATGTGCTTAAAAAAAAAAAAAAAAAAAAAAAAAATTGTCTAAGTTTATGACTCCCTAACTTCATTTCTCAAAGAGAAGTGTCCTAAATATAGCATGTTCTTGTAGCCTAACTTATACCTGGTCTGTACTTGTCTGTTGTCACTTTGTGTGGGTTATCCCACCTACCCACATAATGAGCAATTGACAAATATGTTCATATCCCAGAAGCTGAACATTGCTGAGTGGGCAGGCAGAGCCCGGATTTGTATTGTGTAGCTAGGGAAATGCATTAACTGGCTGCAGTGAATAGCCTTGTCTTGTCTTTTGGCTGTTTTTTATTGTACCTCTTACAAGAGTTACCTCCCTTGCTTCTGACATCTGAGTTTCCAGAGAAATGGAAACAAATGATTCAATGATGTTGTTCAGTGGGGTTTGTCTGAGCATTCGTTATGCAAGGTCACAAATTCCTTATGTCTGTACAGATTCGGTTAAAACAAGAAAGAATAAAATATTTTGTCCATAAAGATAGAGAGAGAAACGAGAGGTTAATTTAATACTTTTCATTTTGTATTAACAGCCCATGATTTTTGCCCAAGCCATCTTTTATTCTTTCTGGTGTAAATGTCTGGGATTTAAGACAAGTAAGACTATCTGGCAAAATCTGCTCATAATTTAAGACTGGCACTTTTTGATAGCATGTCAGTTACAACTTGAAATTATGCAATTCTGTATGTTCCTCCCTAGGTTTTGATACTTAGGAAAAAATACTTGCGAGAAGGTGTAATTCTGCTCAGGAGCAGAGCCATACCATTATATTTCTGTGATTTATCTCACTGGCTATTTTCCACTTCATTTTCAAAGCTAACTTTATGGAGCTCAGTCAAAAAATAATATAAGGTGGTATTCAGGGGCCAAACTTTACAATGATCCAAATAATCAAATCAGGCTAATTTTCTCTTTAGTTAAAGTCTGGTTGAAATCCCAGGGTGAATCCAAAATAACACCACTGAAGTCTAAGAAGTCGTACTGGTTCATCCAGAGGCCCGTGTTGTCTTGTTTTAGTATTTATGTATTTGGTAGTAGAAAGTGCTTATTTACCTTATTCTTTTTTTTNTTTTTTTTTTTTTTTTTTTTTTTTTGTGCCATTGTAGAAATCTGATCAGTATAATCCTTTTTGGGAGATCTTTAATAGGTATGTTTTGCCAAAATCATGTGCTAGATAGTTATGAGCCACACTGTGGTATATATGCAATATTATGCTACCTCTGATATAAATAAGATTGTTCGTACACATCTCTTTCCTGTAAGCTCATATGATTTAATTTGGCATTCAGAGAATTTGGGTGATGAAGATAGCTATCCTGATCATTTTGAGTGTTTATGTAATTTGTGTAATTTCAATTTATTGAAGATAGTGCTAAAAAATTGTCAAATTATATGATTAAAGCAAATTTTTAATTTCTTAGTATTTACTGCTACACTATATGGCATTTAATTGCTAACTATGATATAATTATTTCTCTACTTGGAAGGCTTGTTTTAATCTGAATGATGGAAAATTATACCAGCTTTTTGGTGTAAAATGTTGCTGTTGGCCAAGCAAACAGAACTGCTTTTTGGAAGCACTGGCGTGGTCCTGTCAAATAAGCTCTGGCAAATGGGCCTTAGTTACATTGTGCACTAACCCACCTAAACGAAAACCTCTAAAGTGGTGTGCTACTGTGATAATTCAATAACACTTGCTCGATGATTACACTGCTCAGCTAGGGGGAAATGACCTGTAAATTATACTATCCTGGTTAAAAGTAGCATCTTTATAAATATCCTAAAAGAATGTCAATTTCCATTTAGAAATAATCCCATCTCTCAATTTACTGAAAAGCATTTAGACAGCTGCTGTAAAAAGGTGTAAATCCAGTGTTACTGGAAAACTTTGAATAGTTTCATGCTTTGGAGAAGCCCATCGATAGCTACAAAATATAATTTTACCTGCTACAAAGTGGACATATGTTAATGGTGCCATTCACTGTTTACATCAAACACCATGCTGGAGTTGAATTTTAACCAGGTACAAACTGAAACTGTTTATAAACTTAAGCTGAAGGAGGGTGCAGTTCTAGTTTTCTGGTTTCTCCCTAAGTGCAAACTTTCTCTGTCCCTGATCCCACTTGTTCATATGGGAAACTGATTGACTGAGGATAAAACTTGCCTTTGTTTCCTAGGTAGTTTTATCCTGAATCAATTCCCTGAACCAATTCACTGTGCAATGAAGTGAAGCATGAACACTTCTGCCAGTATAAGCAGGGGGCAAGAAGTTGAATAGAAAGGAGAAGGGGGGGGGAATGGTTGATTTTTTTTATTTTTTTATTTTTTTTAAATCAGGAAGGTGGGTTTATTCGGGTTTAAACTGCTCATGGATCTAGAGGATAAGTTCTAATGAGAACATTCATGGTCTCTTCATAGGCAATATGAGATCATTGTAGGAAGAAAAACGTGAAGGAGAGGAAGAACCATGATAGTCATACTCTTGTAAGAGGGCACAAAGCTGTAAATTAGAAAGTATATTGTGCAGATCCCAAGGGAGAATAGCCAGTAATAAAGAATCAGTGCAATTGGTCTAACACAGTGAGTGTAATATATTAAACTGAACTCACAATGACAGTAATTTCTGGGTCTCTGCTATTACTTGGCGCAGTGACGTGTAAAAGTTGGATCTCTTTATAGTGTTCTGCCTCACCATCTAATCAGTCATCAGAAGAGGCAAGAAAAAATTTACTAAAAATTATTACATAATAAGAGAAGAGTATTAAAATGCTAAAAGTAGCTTTCTGTTTTCAATAATCTCTGATCAAATATCTGTTTGGCTGTGAAGACTCTTAGGTAGTCCCTCTTGTAGCAGATTACATCTTCAAAAATATCTGTAATAACTGGTTGTGGTAAGGAAAAACATGTGGATAAGGTTTCCAAATGGTATCTTTAGATATATACTTTACATGTGTATTTGAAAAAATTCCAACAACTTTTCGTCATTTACAGCTATGGATAGTGAAAACAGAAATGGTAGAATCCTTGTCTGAGTAATGTGTTAGATACAGATTTTTCTCATTTTTCATTTTCAATCCTACAGTTTTGTCTTAAGAGCAGAGATATGTCTGGTCTTTACCATTCCCAAGCAATTTTAGTAGAAAGGATCTAATGAAAGGTATGCTGCTGGTGGGTTGTTATGTTTGCTATTGTGTCAGTGAGCGATTTTAATATTGCTGAAATATCTTTATCAAAAACATACCTCAAAATTGACTTACTTAGCAAAGAACTTTTTTAGAAAACCACCATGCCTTGATTTTATCCATCTCCCTTTATTGTGGTATTTTTCTTGACACTTGAATTATCAGAGGTGAGGAACTTTCAGATTAAATGTCACACATGGATATGTGAAAGTTTTGGCTTGTTTCTTATCATCGTTTCAAAGATGTTCACGTAAATTCAATCTGAGGGCTAGCTAGGACAAATTGTACTGAAATCAATGTTTACAGTGACATGCAGTTTTTTGTAAGCTGCCTCAGGTTTTGACTGTAGCGGACATTCTTGATGTGTGTAGTAACGTTTTTTTCTCTGGGAACATTTGTTCTTTTGTTGTTTACCTAAGTACCGATTTGGATTTTTTAGAAACGATTTTCCTACTTTCCCCAAGTCTGTTTCACAAGACATTAGTTTAAGGAGAGAAAGCAGCAGGTAGTCTGAATGAAGTGTAATATCGTGGTTTTGGTATCTTCAGTAATAACTGCACGAATTGAACGAGTCTTGCTTTCAACACTGAATGTATTATGTATAATGTGATCTGTAGAACAGTTTTGCAGAGTTAAAAGCATCTTTGCCAAGGCTGGTTTTTGCGTAGTGTGACTGATTTCTCTTAAGTCCTTCTTTAGTTAATTGCAAAAGAAAGTGAGTTCTCTAGAGGCTTGTTCGGGGCAAGCTAATGTATCCCATTGAGTAAAGGGAAACTAGCCTTGTGAAGCTATAATTAGCCCTTTTGAATACGTCTCTTGGTGCCTTAAATCTTCAGAAGTTAAGCTTACTGTCAGGAATAGTGAAAAGGAAAAGCACACCCAGAATGGAAGATGGGGAAAATATGGTATGACTGTAGAAGCACACATCTGCTTGCCACGTTAATTGATCCTAAGCTGTATACATGGCTTTTGTTTCAAGTGCCAAAAAGCAATATATTTGGTTTGATTTGCTCTTTTAAGGAAGCAGAAGGATCATCTCTGTGCTGGTTCTTATGGACAAGTTGTGCACAAAGGCGCATTGAGAGAAATCCCAGAACATGGTAGCATTACTGTCACTTGTACAGCCTGAGCTTGCCTCCTTTGAGCATTTTACGGTGAGCTGGGAAATAGACCCTAGCCTCATTTATTGCAGAAGTTTGAAGGAGTGTTGTGAATAAGGTGGTGCGTTTTCATTGGCAAATGCAAAAAGATTCTTATGAATCCGTTTTAAATCTTGACAAAACTTAGTATCCTTCCCTCTTTCTCAGAAAATGGCTAAGCAGATTCAGCAACATCTTTCCCAAGAAGAAATAAAAATTAAGTGTAATGTGGCACCCTGCACAAAAAAAACTCAATTCAGACAATTGAGATTTAACAAAGTTGGCTACAGTAAACAGGATTTCTTTTTTGCTTAGTCCCCAAGCTGTGAGGAGCACTGAAAGTGCTCTCAAAATCGAACATTTCTTTTCTAAAGTAGTCTCTCACTGGCTTTCTTCTGCCCTTTATTTCATTCATGATACATGCTCTGAAAAGCATGTGGCTTTCTCTCGCTGATATAAATGTAGCGTGAGTTGTCCAAAGAGCATTGATTTCAGAAAAAGGTCACTGCCCTTGTGAATCTGCTGGCTTTTCTTGCTTTCATTTACAATTTCAGTATTTTATATAAATACATAGGCCCATTCCTCTGCTGTCAGTGAACATCTGTGAAACCTGCAGGCCAAGTGCGTGCTTCATTTTCCTCATAAAGGATGAAGGAGGAGTGACAGAGACATAACAATGTATTACTTCTGTCTGGCCTTTTCTTGGCAGAGGTTTTAAACTCTTTGATGAACTGTATGCTGTCATTATGATGTCACATGATGGATTTCTTGGGTTTTGCTTTTTACAGTTTGCTGCTATAAAAAACAAAACAGAAAATGCCAGTTCTCAGGGCAACAGTCGACGGCTGCAATCG
>VXAL01011628.1:32676-90476 GCA_013399475.1 Chauna torquata
TTGCAAAAAAATGGATGTCAGCTTCAACCAGAAACAATTTCCTTTGTTGCACAGCCCTGACTCATTTCCCCAGCAAGTTTTCTGATGGTTGAGATGTGGTGGTGGTCCTGTGGAAGTGTATATGTACATGCATACGCACATAAAAAAAGCATTTTATCATAATATTTACAGTAATGCAGAATTTGAACCAGAGCTATAACCACAGTGTTAATTCTGGTAATTTGTAACTTTGGGGTGCTTGACCCAGCAACTTATTTTTTTTTCGCCTGACATTTGTAGGGGAAGGAGGAGGAATGGATTCATAAACTGTATTCTGAGTTAGAGTATATGTTAATAGATATTCTTTCATGAAAGACCTATATTCTCATTTCTGTATTGGGCAGCACTGAACATACAACTACAGATCTAGAAAATATGTCTGGCTGTTGTTTACTTAATTTTACAAAGTTCACAGAGCCAGTGAAAATATGCCTTATTCCTTTCCTTTCACTATTATGTTTTAGTGCTTGATTTGACCAGTTACCACAATAAACTGGGGTGAACTCACTTATTTCCCATCCTGGTGAAAATTTGACTGCTGCAGCTTCACTGGTGTTTTGTTTCTAACACCAAAATGAGCTAGTAGTCCGCTGCTTGACATTAAGGATGTTGGAGCTGAGTATTAGAATAAAATCTTAATATTAGAATAAAGAGAGTCAGTCAACGACCTTAACTTCAGAGCTACTCTGCATTCTCCTTGTCAGTGCCTCCTCTCCATAAGGTCTGCAGGCTGTATACAGCATTCCTGTGTTCTGTGTAACTGACCAGAAGCAGCTTGTGATCTTAAATGCTTTAAAGGGAACGTTTGCTGCATGACATTACTGTGTATGTAGCTAACGCGCAGCATAATGGAACAGGGATTTTAATATTTACGGCATGTTACGTAAGTGCTGCCCTTCTGAGTGGTTCTAAATCCTCTTAGTTCTTAAGTGACAGCTTTGATTCTTTTTTTTTTTTTTTAATAAAATCAGTCTTTTCATTTATCCAGCTAAGTTTGGTAAACAAAAGATGCTTAATACTTCTTTTCATACAGAGAGAATTTGTATTTAAGGGTTTATCTTTGTACACTTAAGCTTATTAGGTTCCTGGTAACTATTTTTGAAAAGCTGACTTTGCAACAGCAGTGTGTGGTGCAGAGGTGGCCTTTGGAATTTGCTGTGCCTTGCCAGTGCATACTGTCAATAGATAAGCTCCAAAAGGATTGCATTAAAGAGAATAGTATGGGTTATCCAAATGGTATGCAAATGTCGCATGGATAGTTCAACTGTGTTTTGATACACAAATAGGCAATAGCAAAGACTTTGGTCTTTGGTTTATGTGTGCGTGGATGTATGTACACACTCCTTTTAGAAATTGAGTGAGATGTGGGAAAATAAAAAGAAGGAAAATAGTGGCAAAATTCTGGATAGACATGGTTTGTTTATTTATTTATTATTTAAAGCTCTGGAACTATGAGTTTGTACTGTGCTTTGATTCTACTCTGTTATTTATTTTTAATAATGTGGTAGATGCAGGTATTCGCAACATCTGAGAATGCTTCTGAGGCATGACTGAAGTGCGATTCAAAACCACTGACATGGCAGAAGGGTGGTGGGGAGCTTGTAGCAGGATTTGGCTCTTAGTATTTCAGCATGTATGAGGCTTGGGGTGTCAGTTTTGGGGAGATTTTTTTTTCCTGGGGAAGCAACACAGGTAAGAAATGGGTTCAGAATGCTTGTGAATAAGTCAGAAGCGTACTTCTTTGCAGATTTAAAAGCAAAGGTTTCAATATATTTGTGGCAACGTTGTGTATGAAGAGCTTAGGGTGGTTGCTGGGTATCATACAGTTGCAGGGTATGGACGCATATTTTGTGTGCACAGTATGTTTGCATTTACCTTTTTTTCCCTGTAGGTGACTGTGGAAGAAGTGATGACAACAACTGCATACCTGGATCTTTTTTTGCGTAGTGTTTCAGAGCCAGCCCTCCTCAAGATTTTCCTCCGTTTTATCTTGCTGCACCGACATGAGAATGTGCACATCCTAGATACGCTTACCAGCCGAATCAACACGCCATTCCGGGTAAGACAAGCAGGAGGCAAGTTCAGGTACTCAGTGTGGATGTAGGTTAACTAATTAAATGGGAGATTCCCCACTTGCAGTGGGCATCTGTCTAACTAGGAATTCCCCTTCCACCCAAATGTGNGGAAATGGGATAGAGGGAGATGAGGGCTTTTGGAAGTCTGAAGTCTGTTAAAAATGCATCCAAATTTACCTTGAATTTTCTATTCTAGGTATTGCTGAATTAGTTCTGCCATAGATAAGTCATCCCTAGGACTTACAAACATAATCAGGGTGAGGAGCATTTTTGATCTTTGGAGTTCTGCCAAACAACAACTATTTGCAAATGATCTTTGTAGGAGACAGTGGGAGCCCTGTAAGGATGTCTCCAAATTGCTCAAGTCGTGAATTGCAGTATTGACCATGTATTTCTCAGGAACCAACCGTTTATTGTCGTAGCATGTTTGCTTAACAGTGATATTGCCAGCCTTCTTGTTTGATTAAAAGAAGGCACCTTCTTGCTCAAGTGATCAGATTGCCACTTCCTTTTCTTTCTTCACTCCTCTGTGTAGTAAGGTTTGTCTCAGATTTGCAGTGAGCCCCGTCTCACCATAGGCACAATGCACCACAGTGGCTGGAGAGCTAGCTGACAGAGATAGTCGAGTTACCTTTGCTAACAGTTCGATCTTCTGGCAGAGAAAATGAATACTTGTTGCGCTGGACTACCCTTCTGAGCCTTGCTTGGCTGGCAGTCTTGGCTGAATCTTTTGTGATGCACAGCCTCATGGATGAAATACAGTATAATGTTTTAGGGCAAGAGAGGCCAGAACACCAGCACATGCATTAAATTTGTGTATTAGGGACAGTATCTTTGTCTGAAATTTGTTGTGAAATGTGAGTGAATGCAAATATGGATATATGCATCTCTAAGATGGATAAACTCTGAAAACTGAAACAGCTTCTGTCAACAAAAATGCAAATGCTGTTGTCTCTGCTAATCATTAATTACTGTTCCATAGGCAAACGAGATTGGAATTATAAAGAATTCTCCAGCCCTGAGTAACTCAGGATCTCAGCCAAAATGGTTCTGTGATACTAAATGAGTTTTCTGCAGTATAGCTTGGCCAACTGCAAAAGCCAGAACTGCAGCCTTCTGTGTGGTTTCCATAGCACAAAAGCTGCATATGTTATTATTGCTGAAAATACTTATTAATAATTCACAGGATTAAACTTATGCACAGACAGGTGCCCAAAAGCACTTGTAAATTACTATCCACTTTATCTCCTGGTAGAACATTAAATCTTTTCTTTTTATGAAACACAAAAATAGACTAGCTTTTCTTGAGAAGATTCTTGATTTTTCATTTGTCCTTACACCCATATTGCAAATGTTTCCCTATAAACTGCAGTTTCCTAAACACAGTAAAATTAATGGAATTAGCAGGTTTTGAACTTTCACGGTATGAAGAACAGTTAGTTCTCTGGCTCTCGGTTAGTTTCACAGAGGAAATGAGAATTCCTGTTTTACCCCCATGACCCCCCACTAAAACACTCCTTTCATGTGAGGATCTGACTTCTTCCACAAGCTTGTCTTGCAGCTCTTCACCTCAGCTCCCACATTCCTATTAAGAACTGCAATACTGGTTCTTTCTTCCTTTCTTGCCCTTTTTCTTTCTGTATTTCTGTAGGCATGGGGTCTTGGACTTCAAGCACCCTCTTGTTAGCTCCTGGTACGAGTGGTAGAAGGGCAACAAATTTGAGCTCTGCTTTGCCTCACAGAAGGCCAGCTGACAAGTGTTCCCTGGTTATCCTCTCTGTGCCTGACTAGCTGTTGGCTACGCTTTATTACCTATGTGCTTGTCCATGTTCCAGCTTGCTTTTTGAATGCAGGGCCTGTTTACTTTCTCTTGTTCGTCGTCTCTGAGTGTTAGTTCAATGACCAAACTAGGGAAGGCAATCAAAGAAACTTTTGCTTTTTAGAGACTATCAAGTGAGGTTCATTTAAACTTTGCTGTTTAACAGTTCCACAGAGATAGCTACCGGATAAAGGAAAATATATGCATGTCTATATATACTTTACAAGAAATCTGTGCGTTCTCTGGTCTTGGTTACCTTGGACAGCTGATCATTCTGTAGGGTTGCTGAGTCACTAGTCTGAAAAGGAATGGGAATGGTGAAACAGTCTTTTAAGTTGACATTCTCAAGAAGGCATTGGCTGGAGAGAGGAACATAGGAATGTGCTGTTGCAGAGCTCGTACTGAGCATTTTAATAGTGGGAGTAAGGAGAGTGACTGTGGAGAAGAGGAGGAAATCCCAGTTTGGAAGAGAAGCCATGCCTGGGAAGGATGCTGGATTTAATCCTGAATGAGCTACGAAGGACATTCAGTGACTGGAAAGAGACAGAAAAACATCTATAGCTTTTCCTTTATTTTGTCCTAATTTGCTTCTTTTTTAGCTATTGAAAAGTGCAATTTATTTCATGTATTAATTATTCAAGTTTATGTGATTAATATAGTGAGAGGCAAGATTAAAACACCGGCTTGAAACTCTAGGAAGGAGTCAACTTATGCTAAATAGTTCTCACAAGAGTCAGCCTGGTCCTGGGATCTAAGCCAGCTGTGAGATGCTGTTTCCAGAAAAGAGCAGCGCAGGAGCACATGCCCAAGGAAATGCACATTAAGAGGCAGGGAAATGGTGGTGCTTTGGTTCATGAAAACCAGTGAAAGCTTAGAGCTCATGCTTCTACCATGTTGGACACTTCTCTGCAGTCAAGCAAGCATCTGTCAGGTAGAAATATACTGTATGATAGTTATGAAAGTGTTGTATGTCTAAGTAGTGACCAAAAAAAGTTGTAGGAGTCCCCAGTTTCTAGTCTGTCCTAAAGCTAGTGAGAAAGTGGGTTACCTATCACTGAATGGATATGATTTTTCCCTCTGCTGCATGTGACTGCTGAAATACTTGATTATGGGTGTACTTGATCAGACCTTTTCCAAAAAGGCAAGCATGCAGTTCCAATGAGGAGTCCTATTCCCTTTTGCCTGGTCTCACAGAAAGAAAGGATCTTCATGCCTTGCCATGGTTGCCAGCCATTCAGGTGACCTGTAATGAAGGGATTGGGAGCAAACCATACTGAGTAGATTCCAATAGAAACAACTGTGTCGTCCTGATCTGTATCAGTAAGCTATATGTATAAAAGCACTAAGGTATAGAAGCATTTAGTTTCTTAATGTGCAGAACACTAATCATTCCTAATATGTAAAACAACAGAAACTTGAGAAGGTTTGTAACTTTTTTCAGAAAAGACCTTTTGTTGATTCAAATTCTATGTCAGCAGTAAACCCTAACACTTTTTATCTTGCAAGTTACAGGATTCACTTCATGCTGAATTAAACTAATAAATGAAAAAAAAATCACTTTAAAAATGTTAAAGACTGGTAAATTACTGCTTTTGGTTTCCATATAAGTTAATGTTAACCCCTTGGAGAGAATATTTCTTTTTTTATAGCTTATTTGAAGGAAAATTCTGGATCATATTTGGCCAAAAAGGAACATGGTATGTGTGTAGCTCTAGAAAACTTAAATCTCATAGGGGTGCTGACAAAATGAAATAGCATGCTAACAGTGTCTTAAAGCGTTACATTCTGACAGGGTCATTCTGTTATGCAAAATGGAAAGGTACAATTTCCAGATCAAAAACTGATGGCATTTATCATTTTCCAGCTCTGTGTGGTCTCCTTGGCATTGTTCAGAACACTCATTGGCTTGCATTGTGAAGACGTGATGTTACAGCTAGTTTTAAGGTAAAGCCCAAACTCCTTTTTCCACTGTTCATCCTAATGCTGGGACGTATAGTCTCAGCGTATAGATGCAGAGCTAGATGGGGGTTCTCCAAGATAGCAGAAATGCAAGCAACTACAGAGATAAGAGTATTTACGATTCTGACAAAAGTATGCTAGACCTGTAGAGGTGTGATTTATGTCCTGTGATCTTCAGGAACAAGAGATTTTTCTTGTGATTTATTTCTATAAAAGTGAGAGAAGAGAAGCTAAGAATGTATTTTTCACCTTCAAACTGCTTATTCCCTGCTTTTAAATGTACAATTATCTCTTGCATGTTTTCTCTAGTGTATTATATATGCACTGTGATACAGAGGACCTATATACTTGCTTGCAGCTTCTACCTCTATGTTTTTCACCTGATTCCTCTTTCCCCAAGAATACTTCAGGTTCCTGAACTGTTGTACATAGATTGTTATGTAAAGTACTAAACACATTGATTATTTTTGCTTTTAAGTGATTGTTCTATGGGTTGCTTCAGAGTATTTGATGATAATTTTGGTGTGTGTATTAGATTAGAGCTGATTATTTATGTAGAAATACTGCTGTAACTAAATCAGGCTTTTA
The DNA here is from genome assembly GCA_013399475.1 of Chauna torquata. NCBI lineage: Eukaryota > Metazoa > Chordata > Aves > Anseriformes > Anhimidae > Chauna > Chauna torquata. The sequence continues at coordinate 39,157 of VXAL01011628.1, forward strand.
ACACTGTGGAAAGCATGACTGTTTCAAGTACCCGTCTGTCCCCCCACCGATAAGTGTTAAAGTGAAATTCCCTGTAGCTCTGGCTGTTGTGCCTGGGAATGGTGTTAGGACTTCTGTGAACCCAAGTTATGTTGGGACTCCCCTACTAACAATAGTACAGTTGAATGCTGTGTTTAATCTTCTTTTTGTTTATTTAGGGAATCCTTTAAAATTTGCTTGCATTTTAAACGGCAAAACATTAGCCCAGTTAACACTAAGGGTCTTAATAAAAAGCTCTTAAAAAGTTAAACAAAATTGCTCTAAAGAAGTTAAACATGAGAATGTGCTTCCTCTGTTTCTTGTTCTCCCTGTAGCTTATTCCCTCCTCTGCCTGAGAGCTCTTGATCTAGTGCTGTAAAACACCTTGATGACCATTCCCTCCTTTTTGCTGGCTGCTTGCCTGGCAAGTGTATACTGACTTTCTGTGGATTTCCTAGAAAAAACAAATAAATTAAGGATTCTGAGAGAGAACTCATTCATAGTGAGACCAAACCACACTGCTAGCCTTTGACTTCTGCCCATCCTACACTTCACCCATCCCTTCTTACAGCAGGCTTGCTCTGACCTGCGAAGGACCGTTCATTTTCGCTATTCTGATGCAACTGGTCTCCTGGTCTCTACTCGTCTTGACAGTTCTTCATCGAACTGTAGTCCCACAGTGTAAAGAGTCAGGGTTTCATGCTCTTGAGAGGTTTAGAATATGGATCGCTGTCAAGACTATTGTTATTTCTTTTAATTTGGAGAGGGGAGGAAGGTGGAAAGGGAATTTTGTATGGTTTTTCTTTCTCTAACATGAAAGGATGTAATGCTAGACAGTGCTGTTTCAGGTATCTGATCCCATGTAACCACATGATGTTGAGCCAGCGGTGGGCTGTGAAAGAGAGAGACTGTTACTCTGTATCTGCTGCAAAACTGCTTGCCCTGACACCAGTCTGCTGCTCCACTGGGATCACCTTGACTCTAGAAAGCCAAGGAAAAGATTATATTCTCTGGACAAAAGCAGCACAAACTAAAGGTAATTGGTGTTCAGGGGAAGACTAGATCATGAACTAAACTGAGTTTGGTAGCAGCTTATGGGAGAAGGTGGAAGAAAAATAGTAGGCAACAATAAACTGGGCAATTAGGCTGCACTGGAAAGCTTATGTAATTCCTTCCATGTGTCTGGGTCTACTGAAACCTTATTCAACTTGGGTAGCTGTTAAAATATACATTCTTGAAAATAATGTACAGACACATGACAGTGATTCTTGCAGCTTCATAGTGGTCACTATTGTTTTGCAGATTGGGTGTGGGCTGGTCTCTCAGAAATCTTGAGCTACAGTGCTGACTTGGCAGTAGCAACAAGTCGTGCATTTATAATCAAATCTCTTAATCTTAATTCTTTGATCTTCCTGCCTTATTGGATGGTTGGGGCTAAAGACTGCCTGCCATGTCTTAGTGGCTGTCTTGCTAGAGAACTTTTGTGTTGTTGTATTATGTCATGCTGTGAGTAATCTTCTTTACTTTCAGATTCTGGTAGAGGCATTTCTGAATCCACCTGCATAGTGGAATGTGGAAGAGCTGTGGACATCAGCTACCTGCAGTACCTGGGGGAAGCTGAAGAAGCCATCCTCCAGTGTCTGAAAGATTGTAAGGTTTGGTCTGCTTTATATGATGGAGTAAACCCTGATCCAGACACCTTTATCCAAACACTTGCTGAGGAGAACAATACAGATGTGGAACACCCCATGTTTCGGCTTCAGCAAAGGACACCCAGCACGTGTAGCTCCTCTCAAACAACTCCATTCGGTGAGAAGATGCAGTTGGAGCTAGAATGGGATGATAGCTATGACACAGGGATTTCTCCTGGTTCTGATGTGAGCTCACCACATCTGTATGGTGATGTAGGGAGCACAGAGGTGCAGCCACCTGCAGAGCCACCAAAACATATTCAAGAAATGAAAAAAAATGCTATCATGCTCATCAAAGGATCTTACATAGAAGAATCAGACTTTCAGGATGATGTTATGGTTTACAGATTATGTGCCCAGAAGGATACTCAAGATGATGACAACTCCAAGGAGAAAACTTCAAATGTAGCCAGAAAACATCAGGTCCAAAACCAGACTGTTGTCAATGGGCCTCTTGCAAACAGCCAGCTGGAAATGGACTTGGATGAGCACAGTAAGAAAAACTCAAGCTTCACTCAAGGTGTAATGAAAGAACAAATAAACCAGAAAATGGCTGAGACTGATCCACAGCCAGACTTAGAGTTGAAGCTTTCTCCTCGGGAGGCAGATCATAACTTAAGCGTAAGACTGCTGAGCACAGATGGTGAGGATTTCATTGCACAGTATGACAAAATTATTAAGGAACTGGATCCAAATAATGCAAGCTTGGAGGAGGAAAAGGTGGACACTCCTGACCCTGTGTCTCCTGCAGAAGAGGAGGAAGACTTTGAGAATTTCTCAGCAGACACCCCTTCTGCAGAGAGTGTGTCATCTCCCTTTGGACCTAAAGAGGAAGTCTCTCCCAAGCACGCTGCGAGGAGCCAGAGTGCTCCATTTACAGGTGAAACGTCCTGTTAGTTACATACGTAACAAATACAGGAAGGCATGATGATTAAAGGTGGCCAATTGAGATCGCACTGCGCAGTGCACAGCACAAGTGTAGAGCAAGGAACAGCCCTGGCGTTAAAGAGGGTATGTCCAAATAGCTGAGACTGGCCCAAGGACAATGAAAGAGATGCAACATGAAAGTAGAGCAGAGCAATCAGTGTAGTGGCAGGAAACGGTGGTTGCTCAGTTCTTTTTTGGCTGCTTTTTTTTTTTTTTCAATTGTTTAAAATCTTGCAATTATGTTGCTTGCATGTCAGAGCACCGTCACTCTAGGCGAAACTTTTGCAGTTGAAAGGGGACTGGAGTAACTGTTCTAATATACAGAGCCTAGGTAAATTATTTGTTTTTCTGATGACTTTCATCTCTGACACGGTAGATGTGGTGTCACGTTGCCATTTTTCCCCCTCTGCTATTTCACTTTTTAGCACGAGGTGGCAGCACTGGTGCCATGTCTGCCTGTGCCTGTCTGCGAGCACTGTCCTGGCATCCTGGTTCTCAAGCACCGGGGCAGCCCTTGCTGTTGGCACGCTTTGCTGTCATGTGCCAGACAACAATTTAAGCTTGTTCTCAAGGGACTGTCCAAGCCATTCAGGAATGACAGTGCTACTGGAGGCTAGAGTGTGCTTTTGATCTGTGTTTGTGCAGCTCCTTGCACTGCAGGCTCCTGATCTTTAATTAGGTCTCCTAGATACCACAGTAATGCAAACAATAATAAAAAAAATAGTAGTGTGTCTAGGTTTTCTCATCCAAAACAAGACCTCTATAATCTGGCTTCTCGTTTATTTGGAAGCAGGGGGGAAAACATTCATTTGTATCCATTGAAATGCAGCCCTTTCTGGTCAGCTGTGGCCAGCATGCCTGGCACTGTCTCTTAATTGAAAAACTCAGCCTGTTTATCCAGTCTATTTGCTATTTTTGCTGTGGTGGCAATTTCCTTGTACCAGAGGCTAATCACATTCAAACCTTTCCATTTCCCATTATCTGCTGTCAAATGTAGCTCAAAAATGTTGTTCCTGTCTCGCATTCTTCATCCAGTCCCTTCCTCCATTTGTTACTTTAAAAAAAGAAAAACAAAACCCAACCAAACAAACCAAAAAAGCCTGCTTTGCTCCCCTTCCACAACATGTTTTACTCATAGGCTACTCACCTTGCTTTAGCAAAGATCTTAGTGATTGCAGGTAAGGCATTGCTCATAAAAATGCCTCAGAAATGAGGGACTGCAGTGTATTTCAAGTATAATAATATTATATTTAATTTGGAATGCTATATTTTGTATGTAGAGTGTGGGATAAAGATTTTTGGTTGCTTTCACTTTTTTGGGATGTTGTCATGGGATGGGGCTTCCTGCTGCAGAATCAGATAACCAGAGAGGTTCCCACACCCAGTGCCTCTCAGCAGTGCAAAGATGCTTTCTTTGGGCTTACAGATCTATGAAGAAAATGTCCCATTGATATCTGCGTCCAATTTAAAAGTTAAAAAGTTAAAAAACACAATCATCCCTCTTTTCCCCTGAGCAAGAAAGAATGCAATGTTCAGGAACAGGCACTTAGCACACCTAAGTGTGTGTGTTTTCTTTTTGTTTTCTTTTTGTTTTCTTTTCCATAAATTAGAGTTCGACTTCATGGACACATGGAGATGAAGTCAGGAAAGGAATACATTTTTTGAATTCTTAATGGTTTAGCAGCCTTGCAAACTCTACTTAGTTCCTCTGATTTGCATTCTAATAATTTCTTGAAGATATGTCACTCTACCACTGAGAATTTTATATTGGCAACTTCTCTTGAAATGACATACAGCATTTGTTACAAATGTCTAACTTCAGCTTTACCTACTCAGATCTGGAAAGTTTGACCTGCAGGAGAGAAACCGTGATCTACCTCAACTGCTTCTATTGCAACCCCTCTTAATACAGGAGAGCCCCCATTGCGCTGTGGTCCTCAGGAGCTCTGTGAAAATGTCTCCATGGACACAAGGGGGGAAGCAGTAGGTTATGTTGGGCCAAGAGGAAACTGTATCTCACCAAAAGAGTTTTGAGGCTGCTCCATTGTGTACCCAGGCAGGGGGGATTCGTGCAGGATGTGATACCAGCCTTCACTCTGCCAATTGACATAGTGGTTAAAAGGTAGCAGCCACATAAATCTAGTCTACGCTGGCCCTTCTACCTCTCCTCTTGTGCATGGAGCTGTGCCAGCATTAGCCATGATGGATCAGTCTCAAGGGAGTGCTTGCTTTGTACTCATGGTCGCTATAAAACATAATAGACTTCAACCTTTAGTGATGCTCTGTTAGGTGAAGTGGCCATGTAGGCACTTGTGGTTTGATCCTTACTGTCGTGCTGGCCCAAAATTGCTTTGGCCTCTGCCGTAGTTTACAGCAGCGGTATAAAACTGGCCTGAACTATGCCCAGGTAGCTCAAAGGCAACTGTTTGCAAACCGAAGGGAGCTGGAATGGGCTCAGATTATGTCCACCTTCTTCATCCTAGAAGTGCTGGTGGCGTGCATCTTGTGCTGGGGGCTAGGGTGGATGTTCAATGTTTGTCGTACTGTAACTGTGCCACCCAGGGATTCTCCCACGTGGTTTCCCTGAGCGGTTATGCAGTCAGAATAGTGTGGTGGGGCTGGATGTAGGATGAGGGCTGTTTCCAATACTTCACTTGTGATTAGGTCACTTTTACAGACTGCCTCAAGCATCTCACTGGCAGTACCATCCAGCAATATGTACGGTTTGGTGAAAGGCATGCTCAGCTTTGGAAAGGTTTGCTAAGCTTGGGCACTAAGGGTTTTTGTACTTTCATGGAAAATGCTCCTGTATTTCAGTGGTTATCCTGCAACAGGAATACACAAACTAAAGCTATTATTTATTGCTGACATTTATATGATAAAGACTACATTTACAAATAATTTTGTTTATAAATCTGTCTTAATATCTTCCCCACTTTGTGTGACTTTGCAGTGCTGAAAAGGTGTTTCCTTGTGATGTGAACTATCACAGGTTTTGATTTTATGTTTAGAGTAGCATTTTTGTATTTTCTTTAGAACACCACAGATTTTTGATTAGACAAGAAATCTAGTTATAATTTACTTTGCTGAGTCCTTGAGTGAAAATAAGGCACAATACCAATAAAAAGGGTAGATTATTCAGTGGTGCCATGCAGATTAACTTAAAAAGGAATGGAACGATGAACCGTAACACATTAGGCTAAATCCTTATTGGCACATGTGAAGTAGAATGGTTATGTATGTTAAATATGCCATTAATGTAACTGGCTAGTTAGTCAAAGTGCTTCTACTCATGAAAGCTTTTAACGTCTCTGTGAAGTTTATTTTGTCTGTTCAGATATTTTTTTTTCTTTCTCCTTGCTGGCTTTAATTAGCATGTAGGGATCTAATTTGGTTGGTTATGATGATCAAAATTCCTTTTACAAGCTTATTTCCTGGATCTTAGGATTTTTCTTTTGTGAAAACAAAAACATTGGTTCCTTCTCCTTTTCTTGCAGGACCATTTTTCAGCGTGGTGTTGTCGAAGCTGGAGAACATGCTGGAGAATTCCTTGCATGTAAATTTGCTGCTTATTGGGATTATTACTCAGCTGGCAAGTTACCCACAGCCTCTTCTTCGTTCCTTTCTGCTCAACACCAACATGGTGTTTCAGCCTAGCGTACGGTCACTTTATCAGGTATTTGACCACAAGGACTAGTCATGCCTATTGGAACAGTATTTTTGGTGTCTTGTTAAACTTTGCTTTAGCTCTTTTCAGTTCCACCTGTTGTTTTCCCACCCGTCTGAGAGCCTCACATCTCATTGCAATGTTTTAATGATATTTGTGCAAAGAACTGGAAGTTCTGTATGACCATAACTTTTGTTGCAACTCTTCTTTAGTGCATCTAGAGAAAGCCTGAGTATTCAGACTGTGATTGCACAGGGAACAAGGGAGTAAAAAGTAATTGTTACTGTTGTTTTGGCAGGTGCTGGCATCTGTGAAAAATAAAATTGAACATTTTGCTTCCATTGAAAAAGACTTTCCAGGTCTTCTCCTGGAGGCCCAACAGTACTTACTTTTTCGCGTGGACATGTCTGATGCAGCTGAAGAATTGCTAACCAAAGGTAAATGTTAACCGCACTCAGAGGAGTGCTGGATGGAATGACTCACCAGTTACCTCTCTCATTTGCTACAGCATGATTAAAAGTAGGTGTGGTGCATTATGAATGTCATTAACCAGATGTACCCTTCTGATGATCCTCAGTAGGCCACCATATATGGATCTATTTGGATATTCTTTGCTTTTTAGAAGCTTTTATTATGTCTGCTACAGAAAATGTCTGTTTAAAGGAGTAACAAGATCAGCTCTTGCTTGGCTTGCTGTCAGTTTGGCCGTAAACAAACTTGCTTTCAAGGCACGAGGTGAGGCAGCATATGTGCATGATTTCATTTTATTTTTAGCCTGACCTTCCGCTAGTCGTTGGTTCTTTTTTTTGATAAATGTAGGGAGGACAGAAGTCCAGAATAAATTGGTTTCTGCAACAATTGAATAAGGCTTCATATCATAGTTTGGGTTTCTACTGAGGGAGATAGATATGAGCCAGAAAACTTCAAATGTGCTTTCTCGAATGAAAACGTAAAACATAAAAATAAATGGGGGGTATAAGCCAGGACATTTCAGGAACAGTGGGGAGTTAAGCAGGTACCACCCCTGCTTTCCAGGGGACGTCTGTAACATCTGCTGCTTCTCAAGGACAGAGTACACTACAGCTGTCTTAATAGTTACCAGTATTTACACTGCAGTGAGGGAAGCTAATAGAAATAGACAGGATGAAGAATCTTACATTCTAATTAAGAAACTTCCGGAAGCCACTGGGTGACTGGTAGAGCCGGGGGCCCTGCCCTGGGGACATGTTCTCAGCTTGTTGCTGAACAGGCAGTGTTGAGTGCAGGTTGACCTTAAAAACAACTTCACACGTGATGAGAATGCATAGAATTTGATAAGAGCTGTGACCACCGTGATTGAGGACTCAGCACCTGGGTTAAAGAGGCTGCATTTACAGATGTGTTCTTATGCATCATTTGGAATCATTAATGATCATCCCGCCTTGCCTATACCTCTGTGAAGATGCTGGTATTTTTCTTAGATTTCCAGAGGTGTGCAAGGTAGGACTTACGTGCCTTCTTAATTGTGTTTTCATTTTTCAGGGCTCTGAATAATAATTTACCTAGTTTCGAGTCAGCATGGTGTGTGTTTCTTAGGTTTGCAGTACATCAATCTGCAAAATTATGATCTCGCTAAGGCTGCTTCTCAAAGAATTCGTCTGAGGAAGGTTCATGCTGTAAATGAGCTGTATATTGCAAATATTGGTAGGGGATTAGGCCCTACATTCTGGTACTGTAGATGAGAAAGCCTTACCATTAGATGATATCGTAGCTGGCACGTGGGAGACAAGATTAGGAGGCAACGTTTAATGTCCTTTTTTCAGGTGCTGGCAGTAAGAACTTCTTTTATATAATGCATTCCCAATGGAAATTCATCTGTCTGAGAAAACTCGCAAGCCTTACACTTCAAAGTTTTCAGTGCTGGTTAGTTGTGCCTCAGTTAAATAAATCAGTCAGTTATTTTTGGCGTTTATCAGTTTTCTTTTGTGGGCTTCAGAATGTGCCAGGCTGACTCATGCAGGTCATTATTTAGGATCTCAAAACAAGGCTGCTTAGTCACCCTGTCAGTACATTTTCTTCTGTCTTGTGGCAACCCCTGTAAAGAAGGCACCTCTTGACAAATAGATGGAGAGTAAATAAATGTCTGGATAACTGCAGATTTGGTTCCCAACAAGACCGGTGATGCAAGCAATCAAATTGTAATTCTTGGGTCAAGTTGGCTCACTGGTCTGTTGACACACAGCAGGTCACTATATTGATTAAGAAGTGCAAGGTAGGAACTGCTACGCTAATGGTAAATGAAACAGAATGAGGAACTCATGTAGGATTCTTGCATGGTGCTCACAAGCGGCATTCAAGCTAATAAAACATTAGCTGTTCTCTGAGGGTTTTCTTCCCCAGACAGAAGTGATGAATAAACCCCAAAGTTTTCTCTACAGGTCTGAGCATAACTGGCCTCCTACAGAATTCACATCTGAAAAACACAAGCCAGATTTAGTGGGGAACACAAATGTAAAAACCAAATATTCCAAAGCATTTCCCTTCTCTTGATAGAGACAGCCTCCAGAAGTGTTTGAGCAGAAAAGGCCGATTTGTTATTTTCTGCTTGCAGTACTATATGGTTTGCTTACACAGTAGTTTGGGTTAGGGTTAGATATGTAGAGCTGTCGTGATGTAGATCCCATATGAAATGCTGCCTTTCTTTCAGTGCATTGGTAACGATATCTCCAGAGAACTCATTTTCTCAATTGTATGATTCAGTTTGCATCCTGACTGCAGAAAGAAGTGGACAATCTTGGCTGAAGAAAAAAATCAAATCTCTGATCCCTTAACCAGCTTTCTCTGCCTTCTTTTTTTTTTTTTTAAATATAAATATATAAAAAGTTTAAATCAATGTTTTTTGTTGAACTGTATCAATTTTGATGCTTTATGAAGGGAAGAGTTTAAAACAAACTTTCACAGCATACTAGCATTCTAGTTATGTTGGCTAAACTATTTAAATAATTAAGAAACATTTGAAATTGTAAGAGAATCTAAAAGAAAATCTTCAAGGGAAGCTCAAAACTTCATCTTTTGATTGTAATTCATAATTTAAGTTGTTTTTCCTCCCACAGTCAGAGTTTTCCACAGAACTGAAATTCCTGTACTGTGTCTCTAGTAGGTAGAAACCTGTAGAATAACAGTATGAATGATTGATAGTCTGGAGTTGGAAGGGTTTTTTGAAACTCAGGAAAAGTACAACTCTGTTAGATAATTAAGATTAAAATTTCTTTTGAGTAGTTGAAAGCATACAGTAATTCTACAATGCCAGAGGAGAACTACAGGAAAAAAAAAAGAGTGCAGAGCTATTGAGCAGAGGAATGGCTCTGCCACATCGAGGGAGGCATTCACCTGGGGTACCCCCGTTAGCTGTTTGCAGATGTTTCAGAAAAAGGTTCGTGTAACCTGGGACTGAATTGTTTTAACATAAACTGCATGTGCTTTAAGGGAAACCTCTTCTTAATGCAGTAATGTGGTGTTTGGCTTATCTGCGGTATGTGAGTTAATATGACGGGATTTTTTTTTTTTTTAATGATTTACTTATAGATCTAATGAGAACATCCACTTGTAAGTTAGACAGGATGTTATCTGACTAAGATCCTGCCCTCAATGACATCTTGTGGCAGTGAGTTCTGCAAGTTAATTTTTCTTCGTAAAGCATTTATTTCCATCAGTGTTAAATTTTGTCACCTTTTTAGTTTCACTGAATAGCATTTAATTAAAGTGCAGTTCTGCTTCAGGATGGAGCAAGGAGCACTTGATTGAAATTTAAGTGCTGCTGTCTCTGTAATTCCATGCGTCCTGATGCTTGAGCCCTGATCCTCTGAACTCTGTCACCAGAGGTCATATAGCTCTCTATGCTGTGCAAATCACGTGGTGGTTTTCACGTTTTAAAAAATATTTTATTATTTAGCTGCTTTACAGGGAATAAAGATAAGTAAGTGTAGTTAGCAGAAGCTACAGCTGTAGAAAAATAAATTTTTCAAAAGTTTTTTCCCTTAATTTCTGGCTTGCTTCAAACTACCATGGCAATTTTGATAGCTCAGCTTCAAGCCCACTTACACAATGATTCATGAGGGGAGGAGACAGAGAAGTGGAGTCAGAGTGATATTTTGATGTGGGGGAGGGCTAGAATATGGTATTTTAAGCTGAGAAAACCATACTGGGTCTAATGGTAGATATTATCTGTTATTTCATAAGGTAAATCCATATTACTCTTTCCCTTGACTCCTCTTCTGCCCACATATTTCTCTCATCAGAGCTGGAAATGAATAATATATAACCAGGGGAAAGATGGCTAATAAAAAATGCAATAGAGGCAGGCCATGTAGAACTTAAAAATGTTGGATTAGCGGAGTGTCTGTCTGCGATGTCTGGCTACTGTGAACTACAGCTCTGAACACAATCCTTGCAAACTGCATTTGGTTGCTGTGCCAAACACTCTGTGTGCTTAATATACTGAGTCTTATAATTTTTTTTTTCCCCACTGTCTTCCTGGCTTTAGGTAACACCCAGCACGGCAGCAGCACAGGGAAAGGAAGGAACCTCTCTGACGCTTCCCCAGCTGTACTGCAGCCTTTCCTGGGACATAAAGGAAAGAGGGGCCTGGCTCATCCCAGCCTTCCCGCACACGTGAGGAATGCTGTACTCGCAGCTGCCCTTTTCCCAGAGTTCCTGAAGGAGCTGGCAGCTCTTGCGCAGGAACACTCCATTTTATGTTACAAAATACTGGGGGATTTTGAGGATTATTATTAGTGGGGTTTTTAAACATGTTTTTTAAAATGCTTTTGGAGTTCAAACAGATTTTTTAATGCAAAGCTGCTTATGAAAGAAGGTTGTACTTCAATATTTCCTGAAAATACTTGATTTGGAGGGGGAAGGAGGAGGCAAAATGTTATTCCACATTACCTTATATTAGGCCTTATAATTTCCCTCTCTGCTACATAACTTATTTGAGAGATTTCTGATACTGCTCTTACTGAAGCTTCCTAGTTCATCTCCCTCTTTATAGGTCCCCCTTCTTTAGTGTCACTGATTCCTGTTGAATTTCTGCAATAGGCACTTTAGGTTGGCTAAGAGAGGCAAATGTTTTAGCTTTTTCTGCTCCACAAATACTCTTCTCGAAAGCCTGTTAGAAGACAGATTGTCTGGAAAAACGTTGCCCGTGGAGAATGTTCCAGGGTATAGAAATGCACGTTGCAAAATCTGCGCAAAGCCCCTTCCTGTGAAGGGTTGTGCTTCTCCGTGTCTTTGTCCTCCCCCCGCCCTTCCCTTCCTTTGCCCTGAAATGGCGTTCTTACCTCTGAAAAGCCCGCTTTAACTAGTGGCTCAGGTTTGTGAATTCAAGTGATCTTGAGTGTGTTAAACCCACGACTAGCCGAAAGCAGGTGCCGGACCCTACACATACCGTATTGCCTTATGTTGCAGACAGATCTGCAGCTATCAGCTGCTGGTCTTTGAAGTCAAATGAACTGTGTAAGTGGATGTGGATTGCAGACTGCCTGGAATTTTCCTTGCAGTTTCTCAGCATTCTTTGATAACTACTGCATTGCTACCAAAACTCTCAAGTATGCCTTATTTAGTAAGATTTGCACAAAGTACAGAAAATATGTCTATGCAAGCGGTAATTAATTTGTAGTTTGTTTGTATGCTTATTTTAATAAGCTAAGGAAAGATATTCAGTATCTTTCAGTAGTATTAAAAGGACAGCAGGCTGTTTTTGTCGATTTTTTTTTTTAAATGAAAAAGGTTGGCTTGCTCCTGAATGCTGTTCTGTTTTATTGTTATTTTTTTGGTTAAGGGAAAGTTGAATACTGTTTGTTTACTTTTAATTTAGGTGTTGACTTTTCCTAATATTGCACTTTTGGGATGGTGAGGGGAGGACCAGACTATTCACCAGCTGCAGAAAAGGAAGGGGTAACAGGGAAAGCTGTCTGCTGGTGACTAACTGCTTGAGAAAATTCTCTTCTGTGAGTAATGGGCTTCATTAGAAGAACCCAAGCATGATGAATTGGTGTATCACCATTGCATTTCATCTTATCTTAGTAGCATAATTGTGCTTCCACTGTGCTGTGGTTGGCTACATATGGGGGAGTTTAGTTCAAGAAAGCCTTAAACCCCCTTTTTCCGGGAACGAAGCTAACAGCCGCTCCAGGGAACCTGAAGAAACAGAAATCAGAAATAACGCTTGTGTACATTAGTTCTGCTCATTGTAATTCCATAATACTGTGATATTCCAGTTAATCATCCCAATTTTCAAACACACTTTCTCAGAGATTGCAAGGCAAAAGCTTATGATAGTAAGGAACACTTGGTTGAAAACAAAACAAAGCAACAGCAACAAAAATCAACAAAACCACCCCAGAAGAGTCTAATTAATTACAGGTCAATTCTTGTGGACGTTGCAGTGCAATTTAAGCTCCTAAATCATTTAGATGCTTCTGAAAAATTGTACCTTTCATTTACGAGCTGTGAGAAGCATTCATTGTCAGACTGCTGTAGGCTATTCCAATGAAAGAATTCCGAAGTGTACCTCTAACAAAATCACCTCAAGAATTTCTCTGGGTCTCTCTTCACTTGTTTGCCATACAGTCCTCACTTCCACCATGGCTGGGGGCCGTGTTGCCTCCTAGCTGACTCTCTGGTTTGCTTTCACTTATCACTTGTCTATTTTTTTAAGCACTATTGCATTGCCATCCTGTAAATCACCTTCTGACCTCCACATGGCCCTGTTTCACCTCACAAGCTTCCTTGGAAGCTTCAGCCAAAGCTTTTTTTTTTTTTTTTTTTTCTTTCTTAAATCTCAGTTTTCCCGGTTTAGGAGAGCTCCTCCTTTTTCTTTTTTGTCTTTTTTCCTCTTTTTCTCTTTTTTTGGTCTTTTTTCCTCTTTTTCTCTTTTTTTTTGTCTTTTTTCCTCTTTTTCTCTTTTTTGTCTTTTTTCCTCTTTTTCTCTTTTTAAATCTTTTTTCCTCTTCTTTTTTTTCTTTTCTTTTTTTCTCTCTTTTTCTTTTTCCTCTTTTTCTTTTTTCCCCTGCATTGTTATTGTAAATGAGAGATTAGCTAATTAAGATGTTTTACATTGTCCTAGGAAATGGTGGGTTCTTCCCCCGCTATGACCCATAGTGCTGTCTTTCATGCTGTGCTTGCAGGCCTGGCCTGAAGGAGTTCAGTAGTGTTGTGTGTGGAGAGTGTTTTAGCATTGTGGGTGTAGGGTCAGGGCGTACTGTGCTCCTCAGCCCTTTTGTGAGCAAAAGACAAAGTCCTGAATGAATGTGATCAGCTAACTTTTAGTGGTTCAGAATAAAGTGCTAAATTGCAAAAGTAATCCAATCCTTTTTTAAAAGTTTTTAAGAGGAAAAAAAAGATTCTGCAGACCAGTGCTCAAGGCAGTAAGTTTACTATGAGAACACTCCCTTCCCTTGTTTTTATTCTGAAATAAGAATCTTTGTTTGCTGGGTAGGAGTGATTTCTTTTGAGACTGTTAATTTTAACTGGTGTTTTCAACAAATGTGCAAAGTCATGGCAGTGTTCATCTCAGCAGGGCTATTAAGCTACATGGGGATTTTAAAATGTGGACTGCTCAAAAAAGCACCTGTAAATTTGAGGAAGGGGAGGATTTTCCTTTTAAGCTGCAGGAGGATAAAGTCAGCCTCTGGAGTGATACGGAAGACTTCTTGCTGAAAGGTCATAACTGTTTTGCACAATGTCCCCTTGTAAGAGGGAAATCTGTCTGTCAGCTCCCCAAAAGCACCAGGTGGATGAGTGCAGTGACCCTGGCTCAGGACTGTAAAAATGACCATCGTACGTGTAACCTTGTATTTGTTGGCTCCTGAGTGGATCAGGCTTGTAGCTATGTCTCAGCTACGATAGAAGCATAATGTCAGCACCCAGTGAAAAAGTATTGGCAGGAATTGCATCTTCCTGTCTTCAAAATGCAGAACCTGTGATTTATCTTGAAAATGTTGATCCTTTGAGATGAATCACCATTTTGTGCGTAAGTTCTTCAGCCAAATGCTTGTTTAATAAGCTCCTTCCCTCCGGTTAGATAACGTATTATCCTGACTCTTGCCAATGAGACATCTTTTTCAAACAAACAAACAAAACAAAACAAAAACACACAAAAAAATAAAATTAAGAAAACAAACAAACATATGCCTCTGGTCTATGTGTGGTCCAGCTGGTACGCCCCTGGAGGACGCAGTATTACGTTGCTCTTTCCAGGACTGAACTGTTTCGTGATCTGGATCTCCCCATGTTCACGTGTGCATGTGTGTCACTGGAGTAGTCCCTCTTCTGCACATTGTCTCAGCATCAGTCACAAATGAAGTGTCCCGGGGTTGGCAGATCTATTCCAAAACCTGCACGTGGTGGCTCAGTGATACCAAAGCTAATTTCCAGTCTTCTGCTATACGTTTCAAACTGTGAATGCCGCATTTCCAACGATGTAGCCTTTCAGTGTGTTTTTAAGTTGTTCTGCTCTAGCAAGGAATCTTTCCTGCAGTTTCAACCTGCTATTTTTTTGCAGCCTACCTATAAAGTGAACACTTTGTGTCTTAAAGCAGTTGTAGTCATTCTCTTTTACCTTTGCCCAGTTTTGGATGCCCTGTGGCTTAGTCTGAGCACACACGCATGTGGTTCCTATTAATTGGGCTCAAGCACTCAACATTCAAAACATTCAAAAAATCCTGTGCATGTGCTGATTTTTGAACATACACATCAGCTGCAATTCATGTGCTGTGTTGTTGGCCCTGCTTAAATTTGGTCTTTTCCCTATATGTCCTAAAGGAAATTACGGGATTTCAAGGAGACCAAGGTGTTAATTGGTGTTGCGGTTCCAGACATGAAAGATGCACTGCCTTGTTTGTCCAGGTAACGTCTGCACTTGGTTTGGAAGAACAGAAATGAAAGCTGCTGTTCTCGGCTGTGTTCATGGAGATGAGGAAGTCCCCAGTGGTGCACGGGTGGCCCTCTCACTGGCGCACCCAGAGACGTTCCTCCAGAGCAGCCGGTTCATACATCGCTCATTTCCTTTTTCACTGAGGTTTGTCACTTTGTAGAAAGTCTAAATTCAGTGGTGTCGTGCTCCTGTACCCACTTCGTGCACTTGCCTTTCAGGCTTGATCCGATGTTTTTAATAAGGTTAGTAAATTTCCTAGGATGGGAGAAAACCCGTAGCGATTGGGGTGGCCTTGAGACATCGGCAGGGGCCTCGCTTTTGAATGTGAACAGAACGGGCAGACAGTAAGCCTGAGCAGCGTTTCTGCCACCAGCGCAACTCTAATTGCTCTTTGGCCCAGGCACGACGCCTGAGTGGTCTGTGCACTCCTTCTGAGGAAAACATTTGCAAACAAACTTACTGCATCCTGCCGAGTCCAAGGGTTTAGGTTCAAGAGGTTAAGTTCTATTTACCAAGAGAAGTGGACCAGCTAGCACGGCGCATAAGCGTTTGCTACCCTTTTTGTGCTGTGCTTATGCCTCACAGAAGGTTTCATGCTTCAGGAAGGTTTTTTAGCTCCTCTAAGCAGCTCTGAAATCTCGGGATTGGGAAGAAAAGGATGGAAGCTGTGTGATGTGGTGCGGTGCAATTGTCATTGTATCATTTAAATTTGTAGCCACAGCTCCTGTTTGAGGGCAGCTTGATTTAATAAGCAATTTACTGTGCTGTATTTACTGAAATTGCTATGTCATGCCTGCAGTTTTTATGACAGCTCCTATTAAGTTTGTAACATTTAAACTGCACCTGCAGTTATGAGTAGAATCCCGGGATTTTCGTCTTTCTTTTCTTTAACTCTGATGTCTCTGGCACAGTACGGTAATGTTGCTGCTGTGTCCAGATTTGATTTAGATAATTACAGTATGTTCTTCCGTGCACCTTCTGAACATTATCAGCAGAAACAGAGGGTACCTGACACTCAGGCTGCGTACGCAAATGAGCAAACCAAAGGTAAAACACCACAAATTAGCAGGGGGCACTTGCATCTGTGTGAAACGCAGTGAAAATTTACATTTGTGTTATCCTGATTTAAGTGACCAGAAAGAAAAAGCTCATAGCAAACTTGAAAAAATGAGTATGACTGTCCTATGGTGACTGTCCAGTTGGACAGCGCTGCCCTGTAACGTTTTGGACCAGAACTGTGTGAAGGAGGGTAAAAACTGCTCCTCGTTAGCGTGGTGTCAGATTTGCATAAATAGGTATTCAGGTAACATGACAGCGGTGCCACTGGCACGCTGAAGGCAGCCGCAGAATGCAGCGCTATTTCGGTGACTCTTGTTAGCTGTGAAAGCCCAGCTCTGAGTAAACGTACTTAATTTTTCAGGGCCCCCCAGCTTTTCTAAACATGTTGTGGCCCTGCATCCATGTACTTCATTTGTTACATGCTCAGCTGGAAGCCTCTTATTTATGAATAGGAGCGTTACTTGTATTCTTAAATATGTAGGTACTTAAAGGGGCGTTTTGTTGCTGACTGTGCAAATCTTCCTTTCCTTCATTGATTATAATGGTTCTTGTGTGGCAGCTGGATTAAATTAAGACTGAAGTCTCTGGGCTAGAAGCCCTGACAGAACTTTTGTGCAAAGGCTGCATTTTTCAACCAAGTAACTTTCTCTGGCGCTTCGGCAGAATGCCTGCATACAATTAGGTATTGTGGACTAAATACCTGCAAACTTACATTTCCAATGAAGCCAATTCCACAGCAGCTGTATTTTATTGCAGTCTACTTTAAAAATAACTAGCTTGGATTTAGACCAAAAAAATAACAAGTTAAATCCAAGACAACTAAACCGCGTTCAGCTCAGCGCTGCTGCGGCGGTTTGGCCAGAGCTCAGGCAGAATGCCATCTCGTCCCCTAAGGAGAGGGAGGGAGCGGCTCCGGGTCTCGGCGTTCGTTGCTGCGGCTCGAGCCGAGGCCTCGTGTCGCTCCAGGTGCCTCTCAGCGTCCAAGTGCCGCTTGGTGGTGGCAGCTCTGACCGGTGCCAGTCTTAAAACTCCAGAGTAGTGACAGCGATTTCTGAGCACTTCTAAGGCCAGTCTGAAAATATGGGCTAATTCCTAAAGGAATGAGAAGGCAAAAAATAACTTACTGATGGCCCTGCCTGCTTCGTGGGTGTAACTGCCTTAGATAATTGAAGCTGTGGTTGATGGGACAATGCGTCAGGAGAACTTTTGCTTTGTGCTTATGCACAATGGCTGTGAATGGAGGAAGCGCTCCCCAGGGTGAAGCTGGGGGCCCTTGAGCGCGCTTGCTAGGACGGGCTCGTGGCAGTGCCGCCTCCGCAGCTGCGGGTCCCCAGCCCAGCCCGAGGCCTTCCTCCAGAGGCTGCGGTGACGGGGCGGCGGGTACGGCCTGAAGCAACTGGCTGCCTGTGCTGGGCACTATGTGCTGGGGCAACGTGGGGTCCGGCACAGCTGTCAGCAGACCCTCCCGGGGAGAAGGCAGCAGGCGAGATGGAGGCATTTGGTGGTCACGAGTTGGACCTCACACACACGCAGATAAAGGGAGGGACGGGAAGGTCGTGGCCCCTCTCTATCTGTACCTGCAGCCGGCCACCAACGGCCACAAAGAAGCGTGAAATGCCTGTAGGCCCCAGAGGAGAGCTGGGGCCTGGGACTAAGGCAGTGCCCGGGAGGGCTGGCTCAGCACTCAGTAGGAGCACGCACAACTGCATTGCTCACGGAGCTGTGCTTGTATCCCTGGTCTCGTGGCAGCACCCGAGCATCCCTGCTCCCCACTGAAGGTTCGCTTTATTGCGGTTAAAACTCAGGCTGTACGGCCTGATGTGGGCCACGTGTTGGAGCACAGTCAGAAAAGAAGGAGCATTCTTGGTGGCTTTGTGTTCCTGCTGCAGCAGTCCCTAATTCCTGCTCTGGCTGGGCCCAGAGGCTCTTCTAGATGGACTTAAAATTTGCCATTGTGATGGACAGAAAAAGGCACAGCCAATCACAAGCCATGACAACTTAGGATTTTGGATTTTACTGCCTTCCTCACACGGGTTAGCAATATAATTCTCTCTCTGTCCCTCTGTATTACGTGAAAGTTTGCAGCTTCTTGTGGGAGCCGGGAGAAGCCTTGCACCGAACAGCCAACCCAATGCAGGCAGGCTTCTGAGTGTCCGTACGGGGAAATCTTGACCTCCTATCTGTGGCAACTTGGTTTTGTGTGGCTGTTGTGTGAAGCGGAATATAATGAACTTTGGCGTATTTGTAAACAGCATCACAAGGAAGATGCAGGCAACAAGGGCAAAAAAGACCAGCGTGCTGTTCTGTATTCTCCCTTGAGCAGTTTGAGAAGAGAGAGTTGAGGGAAAACCTAACTTAAGAGAAAAAAAAAAGCCGCTCTACATGTCAAGCATACATGCAAGGCCATAAATTACTGAGAAGGTGCTGCTGAGGCCAGTGATTGTGCAAGTGTGTAGGTAGAGTGGTGCTCAGAACAGAAATGAGAACATTACAGTACACTGACACCATGCCACAAGAGTGGAAAGGGGCTGCAGTGAAATTGCAGCGTGAATACTCTAGCTGTAAATTTTTAGTTAAGGTTCCTATCATATGCTTCTATTTTTAACACAGTTAAAATTAAACTCTGCAGCCGAGGCTGAGCGCTAGAAATTCTTTCTTCACTGCTTCAGCATTGCCAGCATCTTTTTTGTCAACTTACTTCTCCTCTTCTACAACCTTGGGTATAGGATACCTCAGCTATACGGGATGGTAAGTATCATCTCTCCGCCTCAGGGGTGACCTCCTAAAGGACTTTCATCAACGATTAGATGAGATTGCTGTGACAGTGTCTGGTGTCAGCTTTTAATTTGTGAGCATTTTCCTCGTCCCTCTGTTCGTGGACAGCTACTGCTGAAAATCTGCACGAACCTGTCCTTAATTCACCCGACCTAATGCTGTTGCACAGATGGCATCTGCACTGGGTAGCTCAGGGAGCGCTGTCGTGGCTAAGGAAGGCTTACCAGTTACGGTCAAAGCCTCTGTCTTAACTCTCAGGTTCCTAGCCTTGATACAACCATGCTTAAAACAGCCTTCTGGTCTGCAAAACGTGCCGACACCGAACACCTCGTAGTCAGGTTGTGCATTTTATCTTGCTGGAGCCACCTGTCCTATCGTTTTGGAGGGTGGGTTTTTTTTTTTTATTTGTCTTTACAATAGCAGGTATTAAAATCCATGAGGCTGCTTCTGTCTTTTAACGTGCTCTGCAGACTACTGCTATACAAAGCTGTTATGCTCAGTACTAAGTTTACTTGTGGAGTATTTAGAGTTTGCCTTTAGCTCCATGTGGGACACAGAAAGGTGGTGGTGGTATTTAGGCTGGTATGTCAGGCCCTTGGCAAGCATGAAAGGTCATGTCTTCCGGTTGTATTGGTTTGATCAAGATGGTGTAACGTGACTGACGAGCCCTTAACCGCAGGCTGCCGTAGTCAGAACAAAGTGAGCTGGCTGTGCTGAGCTTTCCCAGCTCGAGGTCCTACTGCTGCCAGCTAAGACTGCTTCAAAGTTGATAGCTGGTATCTCCACAAATGTTAAAAAGATTCATCATCTTGATCTCCTTTGACTCAAAAACACTCTGCTTCCTATCATAAAGAAATTTACATTTTATGTGTGTCTGCAAAAGACTTGTATAAAAATTCAAGAAGTGACTGGTTCTTAATATAGTTCAAAATTTATAGGCGATGGCTGATCTTTACCTTCCCTCAAAGGGAAAGAATATTAGAATCATCCCTTTCTATCTTGTCATCCATTGTGTCTGGCAGGTGGAGGTGAAAATAGATTGAGATTTACAGTAAATCCATTCAAAGATCTAATGCTGTACTACTCCTATAGAACTTGGCTCATGATTTTTAACAGATTTTGTACTGTATTAGCAAAGTCTAATTATTTAGGAGAAGAATGGATAAGAAGTTGTAGCCATTGAAAAGAAACATTTACCAGCAGTAGCCATGCTACAGTAGTGGAGATCCTTCCCTCTCTTAAATACAGCTTAATTATTACTGTTCCAAATACAGTGTTGTGCTTTTATTTATTTATTTTTAAAGAGGCACCCACTACTACAGAGGATAAACTCAGCACAGCAGCATCAAGCTGTGCAACAAAAAGCATTAGCCTTGGAGGACCACCTTTTGGAAACAATTGTTTTTTTCCAAACCCAGGAGTACCTTTAAATTAGGATTTGTGATGTCATGCAGAAGCCCTTTGTGCCTTTTGGTTTCCTCCTGCCATGGCAGGAGTTGAACAGAATTACGGTTCTAAAATTTAAAGTTTGCTGTATAGTCTAAACCATCTATTGACTGAAAACTTACACCACCGTGCAAGAGAAAAATAGTACTTTTTGCTCATGATACGAAAACTGGTAGTAAAAGCCTCTGTGTGATGGTCAGGCTACAAGAAAATCCTGGTTTTGTGTTTTTGTAAGGGTCATGGTTTTTGATTGCAACCATGTTACTGCTTTTTGTCAGCTGTATGACTTTTTAACTGTAAAGTTATTTTTATGTGAATTCTGGGTATACATTTTATTCATTAAATGTATTTGAAAACCATGGTTTTTGCCTGACTTCTAATTCAGAGTTCAAAGTTGAACTGTGAGCCAGTTTGTACAGGAATATC
Organism: Chauna torquata; assembly: GCA_013399475.1. Lineage (NCBI taxonomy): Eukaryota > Metazoa > Chordata > Aves > Anseriformes > Anhimidae > Chauna > Chauna torquata. The sequence goes on from VXAL01011628.1 coordinate 60,080, forward strand.
CTCCTTGAGACGTGCGTTAGCACTAATGCTCATGAGAATTAACTGCCGTCAACCTAGCTCAAACTAGTGCTGCAAACATCGCGTTTGCACAAGATGACTCAAATCCCAGGAATATACCCGCTGTGCTCCTTTTCTGGCAACATGTGCCCTGTAGGCTCGTCTTCGAGAACAATTCTGAAGAAGCATCTCCGAGGTTTGAGATAAATGTGGTCTTTAAAAGGTACCATTGAACAGCCTCCAAAAGGGATTTAAAACTCCAGGCAAACCCCTGGTGCTAAATGGGACTCCTTTCCCTACTAGATGCAAATTTGAATGGCTGCCTCTAGTTAGGCCTCCTGTTAATGATTTGATCAGCTAAAGGATTTAAACGTGCCAGTGAGTGGGGACTGGGAACTTAACTCCAGGGCTTCAGCGGGTACTTAAAAGTAGGGGCTGCAAAATGGAAGGTATTAAAAAAAAAACCAGCATAAAACACTCTTCAGGATGAACGAGTGGAACAGACCCTGGAACCCAGCTGAATGCTGCTCGTTTCTGGTGAGCTAAGCTAACTGAACGTTCAGTTACTTCTGCCACATGGGTGGAGTTCCGAATGCGAGCAGAAAGCCCTGTGCCAAAGCACACAGCCTTGGCTTGGAGCGTCTGCATGGGAAACACGGGCAAGTTCTGTCCAGCAGAGAAAAACCAAACCGGAGTGAATGGTCTCCCCCCCGCGCTACTGCATAAGAGAGCAATATTTTTCCCCTGTCGGTTGTGCAGGGCCATAACAAGCACGTCTGCTCCGCTGAACCTCAGGGGCCCCAAAGGTACGTGCACCTCAGAAGGGACCATGTACGTGTCAGTTATGCATTGCTCAGGACTGAAACAGGGCTGAGCAGCCGAAGCAGATGGTTGGGCGCACACAACGAGAGGGCAAGCAAAGAATCTGACACTAATGCTTAGATGCAGGCACTTAATAGCTGTTGGTGGCAACGACCTCAGGGGCACTTACTAAGCGGCTAGCGACTTTGTCCTTTCCCCTCAGAAACCAGGAAGAATGAGGGCATCGCGCACTTTTTTTTTTTTCTTCCCTTCTGCTAGGCATGAAGGTAGGTGTGGCCATTCCCAATTACTGCTAGGTGTTTCAATCATAACTCATTGTAAATTAGTGGGAGCGCACCAGTAGCTAGGAGTATGTGCCACCAGATTTTTGCATTCAAGATCTATGAATTTCCCTTCTCACAAGGAGGAAGCTAGAAAAGCTGAGTTGACTCTTGCTTTATTATAAAACTAACGAATACAACTTAAGATCTGTATACTCACAGACTTTTCTGGGAACTTGTTCCCCATGGCTGTATGGAAATTACATTTCTGAATGCCACACCGAAGTGAAGGAGATGTAAATAACGATCATCTTCTGTTGAGGTGGTCTCTTGCTCATCGGCCTTTGGTTGGTGCAGCTGGGGAAGGTGAGAATGTAATGCTCGTTGCAGTATAACCAATCTGGGAAACGTAATGCTGATACACACGGAGGCACCAAAGTTCATTAGCAGTGAACCAGCCAGAACGAAGCACATGTCTTCTGTAGACAGTTGTGCAGTTTTCTCTTGCAGCTACTCTGACAGCTTCTTCTCTAATATTTGCTTCACCAGAATGGGATTGGATCTGCCTCGTGTTGCTCTTTGAACCAGTCCAATTAACTTATTTGTAACTTTTTGATTTCCTGCTTTTATCGCCACAACCTTTAAAAAGACCAGATGAAAGAAGAACAGTTCTTTAAAAAGAACCACAGTTATAGGAGAACGACATCTTCACTCATTCACAGCCAGGGTATGAATATATTTGTACTTTAAGCCAGTGTGGTTGACAACGATATTTTGGGGCTAAGATGTTATTTATAAAAACTGCCTTCAGCTTTGCAATAAGCTCCTGCTCTGCTCCCATGAGACAACAGCAAGTCCCTTCAGCAGCAGGGCCTTACAACTGATAAAAAGAGCTGCTTTTATTGAAAAAGTCAGAGAACACTTCTGGATTTAAACAGGGTCTGCAACTTGAACAGGGACTTCCTGGAAGAGAGATGGAGAAATGACATGGACTTCTTTTTGCTAACAAGATCCATCTTACTTTTTTCTCAGTATACTGTTCAGTTATAACAAATAATTTGCATTGAATCACAATCTATTTGATAATATTTGTGAAGTCCTTCAAGGGCAGACATAGGTGTTTCAGTAATGGCATGTTATTTCCTTTAAGCAAGGAATCGTTTGCAACAAAGCAGTTAATCTACTGCTCAGAAATATGACCTCCTACGAGAGAGCTAGTGTTTGATGCACAATTACCTGCAAACTATCAAGGCCATATTTAAAAGCTACGTACAGGAACTGTGGGGAAAAAAAACATTGAAAAATTCACTTTCAGGCATTTCTAAAGGAGATGCTACTGCTGAAACACAAGCTTCTGGTCTTCATATTGTTTGTGTGGCAGGAAGACGTTCTCTACATTGTCAGAATTACTGGGCAAAACATGATAGCTTCAGTTAAACCGGATGTCATATTTACAGATATTAAGGGAAGGATTGCTAACACATGAACCACCAACTGTGATAATACCAAGCACAAATGCAAATACTGCTGCTCATTAGGGTATCTGAGTTATTGGCAGTGTAAAATCTTCTCTGTAACGTCACGATATGGAAAGGACTCATTACTCCTTATGTGCCAGAAATTCCTTACGTGGGGCAGAGCACAGTACAACCTAGATACTGCATTTTCATAAACTGCTCAGTGTTGGTTTGAACAACCATGTCTAAGTTAGATTGTTTGAAAGAAAGTTACTATCAGAAAGCAAGGCATACTTTTTTTTCCTGGCTAACTCTATTTTGTAATGCAAGCTCTCGCAGCAATTTGAGATAGTGAATTACAGGCCTTCGAGGCAGCTTTTGCCTTAGTGAAAGATCACCTGGAAAAAGAAGGAAGGTGAGGCCATTCTACTGCATTTGGCTTGACTAAAACAGTGGAAAGCAGAGAGGAATTACATTCTCAGACAAGGCATTATTATTGAAATGGGAGTGTAGTTACGGACCTTCAGCTTCTGCACTTCCCAATCAGTTCTAATGTTCTTTCTATCCGCACTTGTGCTTCCATACTAGTCTGAAAATACAGAAGCACTTTTATCAGGCTCTGCAAATGAGTCAGTCTGATGGAGGTCATGCCGACCTACCGCAAGCTCATTTTCTTTATCAAAAGCTCTTGCAGAGCTGTTAGCATCCCCCAGTGAGATCTGGGGTGGGTGGTATTGTTCTCAAAAGATGTTAATGTTTTTTTTCCAAATGGCAAATGTATCTAGACAATGTTTACGTTAGAAGTAAGCTATTCGCTTCTGCTTTTACATTTTCACTCCAGAGAACATATAAGCACTCGTTTTCAGCTTGTTTTTTTTATAAATCAGATGTTAGACTCTGTCAAGATTCCTTCCCACTCCTCCCCTTTATGATCAACAAGTTTTTTTTTCCCCTTTTCCTGGCTCAGAGCTTGTTAGACTGATGAGCCACGCAGGCTGCTGCATGTCCTTCTGTGGGGATGGGAAGAGCTGAAACTCCGTCTTTAATACTGCAGCATTTGCGCCGCTGCCACAGCCCCGGCGCAGTACAGCAGAGCTGATGGCAGCCCTGTTGTAGCGCTCCCAACCCCTTGAAGCCACCAATGCCACTGCCACATAGATCCGGCTCCTCCCCACCCGACAGACATTGCCAGGCAGGACAGCAAGCTAGAACTGCCTCTGGCAGTGCCAGTGCCAGTTCTAATAGAGTCTCTAACTCCGTAACTAACACGTCTTGCTGGCAGATAGATAGCCTCAATCTTCAGATTCAGAACAGCGTAGCAGTGTTGCTCTAGCATCACAACAGATGACGTAAAAATGAGAGTTACGTGGCCAGGTCAGGTTAAGGCCAGCACACTGCATAGGTGAAGCAAGCAAGCAAGCCCCACAGCTTTGCTTTCTTGCATTAAATTTTTATGGTCTCTTCGAATGACTTAGCACGTTAGCCAGAGTGGTAATTTCTTCTGCTGATCATTTTGTGTAAGCTTCAATTTCCAAAGAAACACTTAGTAAAATAAGAAAGGAGAAGAAAAGACATGATCGTAGCTGTACAGCAGCTTTAATGCTCCTATACTGGCTCTAGAGCTCAAATACCAATTAAAAGAGAAAAAAGGCCATTTAAACACTCCCCCCCTTTTTAGTGCCACAGACTAACATAGTGCTCAAGCTTCCCAGCACCACCATAATCACCTCCTTTTCTCGTTCATCAATCACTGCTTGGCAGATCTGTTCAAGCTCTTCTTGATCCTGTATCAGTTCGAGCTGCTTTTCTTTAACAATTTCAAGAGGAGTCTTTCCTTCTCCCTTCCACAATTCCTCAAACACCTGAAAATCACAAGGAGTAGTGAAGGTCAGTGTCTTTACAAATCGATGTTATTTACATGCAGTATTTTAGTTACAGATCTAGGAAGTCAGATTTTAGTAGCAGCAAGAGCAGATTGTCTCAACGTGAACAAGCCCAAGATTTAATCCTGTGTTGCGCTGAAAGAGCTCTTGTGCCCTCCCTCCTTTTCTGCATCCTGAAATAAAACAAAGCATTTTCACTTATTGCACAGAGTGCAGATTAATGGTTCGGAAATGGTGCTCTGCACCTACCGCAGCACGGGGAGCTGCCCGCTACCGGCAATGATAAAAGAAGTTCAAAGAAGTTTGCCTCGTGCGACCCCAGCGTACCTTGCCGTCCCTCCTTCAGGCTGGTGCACGTGCCGCCCAGTGCACCGAGTTCTGCCCCTTGCTAGTGGTGACACTGTCACCGACCGCAAGGCTGTTTCTCAGGCGGTACTCACGCTCATCTCACATTATGCACAAGAGCTGCCTGAGAGCAGTAAGAAAACGCATTTCCACAAGCAATGTCTCTGCACAGGAACTGACAATTAGCTGACTGTTGTACCAAGTCCAGTCCCAGGTAACTCATCTCATTACCAGTCCTCATCAGCAAGCTGTAATGAGGATACGTACGACAAAGCAGCAGAAAAATAGTGCCAAGCAGAATCCATGCAGCAGCTCCAGCCCACCTATGCATCATGTCCAAGGACAGGAATGCTGGGTGAACCTAAGCCTCTGGAATAATTCCTTTTTCGCATTAGCATGTTTTCCTATGCTGTAGCAGGGCTATTGCCTTGGAATAAACTTGAGGGAAGAGAACATTTATAAAAAAACAATTTCCTTGGGCAGTCATTTTCTGTATTCCCTTTGCTCTTATTTCAGAGCTGTGGGAGGAGAGAAAGAAAGCCTTTATTAAAACAGCTGCTTGCGCTCCATCCTGCACTGAAGATATAATTGCATGTTTGGGCCACTGCTGTGTACCAGTATGGAAATGGATGTCATGTCAAACTTTCAGCATTAAATACTCCATGTAGGATGGAGAAGAAGCTGGGAAGGGGTGAGGAGAAGGGCCATTCAAACTGCATGTTAAATAACTAGCAGGGCAGCAAGACAACTTAGGAAAAATGGAACACGTGGGATGGTATTTTAAGTACGCCGGCAATATTCTTCAGCATGGAAGACTCTCCTGGTATGAAAGACCCTCAGTTAAACAATTCTGTAGCCACGACGGGTATGTAAGAACCATGTATTGACACAATTCTTGCAAATAGAGATTTGTTTGCCAGCTGTACCTTGAAGCTTTTGACGGTAACTTATCATGGTGCTGGAGATCCTGAGAGAGGGTAAGGACACACAACTATCTTGCTTTTTTCCCTGTAAGAGGGTTAAAGGCAGATCACAACATTAAAGTTACTGATAAATGGCCAGAGTTAGAACCACCGTAAGTAGAGCTTTAAGCTGCTTTATCTAAAAAAATCAATGCAGTATACGATGTCTTCTACAAGATCTTCCTTCCAGTGCAGTGCTTAAAAGTCATCGTGCCAGTGCTACCTGGAATACTCCCAGAAACAAATACATCCAATAGAGATTCAACCTGTCTGCAGCTGTTTGCATTATTTTTTTTGCTGTACTCCACTGCCTAATTCCACAGGCAGCCCCCACCTGCTCCTTCCTTCGCTGAGGGACCAAGCAGGAAGCTTTCTACCCTTGAGGCCTCCTGAGGCACTGGGACGGTACATCACCCCTCAAAAGGAGCTCTGTCCTCTTTGCACAGCACAGCCCATAGCAAACCACCCTGGAGAGTCTGAAGCACTGCACAAATCAGAGGCTGGACAACGAATAAGCCATATCACCATCCTGGAAAAAGGCAGATGTGATTTTTAGGACTGGTATGTATGCAAGCAGGACATTATGGGCTGCAGGAGGGGAAAATCTGCAACAAACAAAATCTAAGCAGCCAACCATGGCAGAGTCACCCAGGAGCAACTCGTACATCAGGCTGACTTAGATCAGGGGGCAGGACAGCTTGACAGTCAGAGATACAGCTCTGATTCCCTGCTATTCCTATGCCAAACACCTCCTGGCGCTGAGAAAAGCTTGCCCGTTAGAAACCTTCAAGGCACGAGATTTTCCCTGTGACATCTGCATCATGTGTACTTTTCAATTTGGGAACAAGCATATCCACTTAGTTACTAGAGCAATAATGCTATCAAGGCCCTTGCTTGTTTACAGGTACACAGGAAAGCAGAAAGATGTGGCCAAGTCCTGTCAAAGATGCACTTTTAAAAATGTGTTTCTCTACTTGGCAAGGAGTACAAATCTAAAGAAAGCAGTTTAAAAAATGATTTCAACTCATTTACACAAACCGTCTGCACCAGAAGAGTGGGATCAAATTACGAAGTCTCCAGAGCCAAACCGAGAATCTCAGGCCTCATTTCCATTACTGAAATCTCAGTAGTTTCTACTATTGATTCTTGCCTGAGCATGATTAGATTTTAATGATGTTCTGCTCTCTCTACCTACACAAGCATAGCAGCAAACCATTGGTCAAGATGAATTAATCAGGACTTAACACGTCTGGCTGCCATGGGCATCATATCAAACATTTTGCAACTGGTGAACATGCCAGCTGACTGCTGTGCCTGAGAACGGCTCCAACTGGAAACCCTACCTACAGTCATTTGCTGCCAAAGGTGGGAGGGAAGCAGCAGGCAGCACCACTTGAGCCTGTCCTGTGGGCATCTCTTCTTTCCACTGATGGAAAGCCTTGATGTCTGGCAGTTGTCCCTCAGCCTCTGACAAAAGTGAGGGGCAGGCTGGGTCCAGTGCTCCAGATGGTATAGCCATAATTGTCAAAGCAGATGGTTCTGTTTAGGTTTGTGTACTGTACTCATTTTCCTGCTATCTACTTTAAAGTAGGGGTGCCAAGCGGGTCTGTTGAAGTTACTCCTATGCAGGTGACATATGTAACTGCATAAGCAAACAAGACCTGGGGCCTGCTCTGCTCCACACCCTGCCACAGATCCCTGACGAACGCATGACGAGGGTTTCCACACTGAGTTGCTCCAGCATGGCTCTCAGCAGCCGGGGCCAGTTTCTGCTTTCCTGGCCCAGAATCCACCTTCCTCTAGCGCCGTAACTCAAAAGCAGGCCCCTTATGCCACAGAGGTACACACTGCCAACCCTGCAAGTGAGGACTGAGGCCCCACTGAGGCATACTCCCCACCAGACCGGTTTCAGCCCCAGGGAAAGTCGCACCGGTACATCCTACCGCGGACTTCAGAACGGAGTCTCTAGGGTGGGCCACAGCGCGAGCCTGTGCAGGCTCCCCTGATCCAGGACATGCTCGCCCCACAGCCCCGCACACCGGCGGAATGGGAAGCTGCTCCCCTTTGCACAGGCATGCCAGTCTGAAACAGCTTCGGAGACCTCTGGGGTAGGATGCTATATCTGATGGCAAGCTGGGCGTGAGCTCCGTAATTACCTAAGTGGTAATTATGTAGGCACACAGTGCCCTTCCCTTGGCACATGCATCCTACCATACAATGTTCTGTGTCTATAATCAGCGCTCAAAGCTTTTATCTGTCTGTGTTTTTAATGCCTTATACAGCAGAGACCGAACACAAACCTCTTAAAAAATTAAAACTTTTAACAGCTTCCTGCTGCGAGCGTGTAAGCGTATGCATATCTGCATGCTCACCCCATCACACTCTTCTATCATTTCTAGTTGGATCTGTCTCTGCCACTGAAATTCGTTCTCCCCCACCCCAAGCGCTGCAATTCATCTGCTGTTGTGTATATATAGCCCTTTCTGCCCTCAGGCCATCCAGTATCTCTGCCTACTGCTGAGAATTGTTATAAACATTTGTTATTCTTCTGACATCCAGGCAACCAAAATACTCTTCTAAATGTGGCAAGGTTTCTGCAGTTTGATAGCATCACTCTCAGTGATGGCAAACAGTACTGTTAGTTCTCTGTGTCCAATTTCAGAACAGAGGCGACAACAAGCATGCTACAAGGAGTTTGTAATTAAACAAGAAAGGCATCTCTGAAATTCTTGACGTTTCATAACCTGTCAGAAGCACTGGCATACAGATATACCACAAGGAAAAAGCTCCAGTACAAGAGCATTAGTACCCTGTCTCTACCTCCACAAGGAAGCTGAGAATTAAGAATGGAGTTCTGAAGCTTCTCTTTCAGATGCAGACACCAAGCTGATGGGTGTCCCATTGCCCCACGGGCACACAACCGCTCTGCATCCCAATGCATTTCCTGTTAATATTTTATGTCTTTTTTGAAGCTTTTACTTTTCCAGTCCAAAATTTCCAAATGCATATGCCTGAAGTCAGGCACTTAGATTTTGTTTTTATGGTGTCTATAATAAGCAGCTGGCTATTCAGAGGAGCAAACCAACCACAAGACCAACTTCATTAAGAACCACAAGCACCTCCAAAACAAACCCCCCAGAACCAGGAAGTTTAAGTGTCTCCAAGCAAGATAAAGAGCCACATTTGCAACTGTTACTCTTGGTTTATAATCATGTAAAAAGTGAATCTACCTCTGTACCCTTCCAAAGTTGTACTTGGACTCAATCAATTTGTGCTAGAAAGGTGGAAAACTGCCCTGTATGTTTAGGGTGTTAAAAGCTTGAAAGCAGACAAGGCAAATTAAATATCTTCATTAATAATTTTCCTCATGACCACCTGAGAAGAAACAGTCATCTAACGTACTTATGTAAAGGACAATAACTAATTGAAAGGACAATGCATTCCACAAAGAATTTGAGGTGAATGACAGTTATTCCCTATCACTAAAGAACTCCAAATTTTGTCTATATACACACAGCAGTCATGGTACCCATCATAAGCAGTTCATAACTTTAGAGATGAATGTGCCAAGTGCTGATTTTTCCGACTGTCCTAAGCAAGATGACAGGGGGAAAGCTGGCTTTATGGACAGTCCTTGCTTGAGAGGCCCATGAGAGCACTTGCTCAAAGAAGCCAGGATAAAAGAAAGTCCAGAAGTTTCCATGTTTGCACCACAGAGTATGCCAAATCAGACTTCTTTTTGTGACTACAATCAAGCGAATGATATCCTTTTCCGTACGCTAATACTCGGGAATGTAGACCCCACTATCCCTTAGTACACAGCAGCTGATACTCCCAGCTTAACTGCAAGTCACGGATTAGTTCCCACCGACCTTTCACTCAGGTCTGACTCGAACTGCCAAACTGAGGTCTAGTATCCGGTCTGTTTAGAAGCAGAACTTACTTAATTGTCTGCAGTTCACATGGCTTTGTGTTGTTACAAGGGTTTGTGTCCCCTTGTAACACTGAATATGCAAATGTATCTGTAAGATTATATATACACGAGGCATTTTCATCCATTATATGTATATAGTATAGACGCAAAATTTATCCTTCATCACCACTCTGAAAAATTTCTTTTTGAAGCAACCAATATACTGGTACACACTGAATATAAAATAGCTATGCAAATAGAGTAAGTGCCTACAGATTCAAAGCAAAATTACAGTAAAATCAAAAAGGTACTTACTTGCTTTGCTGCTGAAGCAGAGATTTCTTTTTTTTCTAGAAGGTTCAGAAGGTCAGCTAGGAGAAAAGAACTGACTGGGCTATGGAAAAAGGGGGCAGAAGTTACCTCAGAGAAAAAGATAAGTAATATACCTAGGCTACTGTTGCTTGCCTAAACATCACACAGTTTAGCACGACAAGCTAGTATTTTTGCCCGCAATATACACTATATTCAGCTTTGATATTGATTGCCTGATCAGGCCCTACCATTGTCACATTCCAAAGAAGAAAGGCACTGATTACTACTCTTAACAATACGGTCCTCTTCTCTGGAAGGCATTTGGTTAACTTCATTCATCATGACAGCGTCAAGGCCTAAGTAGCACTGCCTAGGATAACTTCACAGATAACAACTAAAGCAGAAGTGAGCAATAGAGTGACATGATAGTATTCTTGGTACATGAGAAAAGGAGCAATTTCGTTTCACCATTGTAATAACTTAGAAGCCTGACCTTTCCTTTACTGTAAGGGAATGTTGTTTTAAGTAACTGAGCAGGTCATTTAGAATCCAGCCGATCACTTTCTTTGGCTTCATCTGGGTCTGTTTTACCACATCTTCAAAGAATTCTGTTAATCCGTCTTCATTCTGTTAAAAGAAAAAATAAATACATCAAACAGATACTGAAGTGCAAACATGATTAGTTACACCATTACATTCAGAGTATAAATACTCAATCCTAAAGTAAACTTAGTTTTGTGAATTCATTGCAAAGCCACAAGACTTTTGAATAATTTTACTAACACAACAGTAAACAAACTATGTTATATCTAGAATACATACTTATAGCTTATATGTCAGCCTGTGTATTTTAATGTCACTTCCAAGAAACAACTGATCTTTTTTCTCTTAAATCCACCCTAAAATTATCACTTGGAGAGAAACTTTCTCAACTCCTTTGTCTTAAATACACACGATGCCAGAAAATATAATGCTCGATACAATGCTCCACATGCTGTCACGCTATCTTCTACCAAGAAGAGACTTTGCCTGAAACTGTCTACAGATATTTCACTTTTGATCTTGCAATCACTTCTTTTCATTTTGGATTAATGGAATAAGATTGGCTTGTACTCACCCTTGAATGATATGGAAAGGTAATATTGTAAGAAGTGGGGTTTTATTTTTCTATTTTTTTCACAGAAGCTATGTAAGGCTTTACACAGCACCCTAAATGCTCAGAAGATACGACAGTAGTGGATTCAATCTATAGTATAAGTGAAATCTGAGATTGTTTTTAGAAGAACAGATACTGCACAGTCTGTTGAACACTGTGCTGTTTGACATCAAGGCATTGATGGATCTTTAACTACAGCACAGAACTCATTAGGTCTACTGAAGGCAGAAGAGAGATTAAATGGCAGTTCCTACCTTTTCAAGGAGGAATCCAAATCCAGCATGCCACTGGACTTCTGCAGTGTATGGCATAAATGCACAGGAGGACATGCCAGCTCTCAGAAGTCGTGAGAGGTAGCAGTTTAGAGGCAGCCACTGAGTTACTCTAAGTATACTGTCATCACAGCAAAAACATTTTCCAAGCACATAGCGACTGAAAAGATACCTCTGTGAATATTTCTGAAGAAATAGAGCGCAGGTACACACTAAACCAAAGCCTAACTTTTCCACTCAAACTCATCCCTGTCAAAACAGTCTCATTTACCCTTGTTTTTAAAGGCAATTTATCACCATAGCAATACAAAATTTTGGACTTTCCACCTCAGAACTTTCCCAACATAAACTTCCAACACCTCTGCATACCACATTCATTGGTAATGATGTATGGTTTTTAAGGAGACTGCAATCTACTGCTCTCTGTTCTATAAAACAGATCAAAATGTACTTAGATTAATGGATTGATGTGCTGTAAAACTGGTGTGATAAAAATCAGACCCTTCACTTCCTCAGGGTAAAGACCTTGAGACCATGAATAAAGAATCGAAGTTCTCAGCCTCAGTAAGCCACTGAGGACTTCTCTGAACCAAGGCAGATCTGGTAACTCCCACTACTTGTCTAGACATACTAGACAAGCACATACATAGACAAACTTCCTATCCTGTCGTGTGTTCTTACGAACTTAACTAGGAGTTACTTAATAATCAAATAACGTAAAATCTAAGGTTAAGAAGGACAATTAAAAAACAAAACAAAACAGCAGAGGAGTGATGTAGTTATCAAAGTATAGTAAATGATTAAAAACTGCACGTGCATGAAGTGGAATTACTAAAACGATGAACTACTAAATATTGTACTCTTTCTAATTCACCTCAGGATTCGTTAGCACAAACACCTATTACTTAAACGGCACATTCCCTTCCAAACACCTGCCCAACTTAGGTAGGAAAAAGTGCACACATGTAAATGCTGGGTTTTTGTTTTTTGTTTTTGTTTTTTTTAACATGTGCTGCAGAAGGTTTTACAAACACTCTAGGCAGAGTAGTCTAGCTACAACATTATGCACACAAAAACAATGTCTGCAGATGCCACATGTCAGAATGCAGGCTACACAGCTCAGATGCAGCATGTCCAACACTTTGTAATGTATATGATGGAGAGCATATCCCTAGCAGTGGGCATATTCAGATTTCTGGATACCAACAGCCTGGCTGGAGTTACAGCTCTGACACTGCTGCCAGACCTTTGAAAATCAAGAACAAACATACGCAGCCTTCAAATACAAATCAGATGATTTCCAAGCAGCAAGAGGAGAAAAGCCCAGGAATACTCAGAGACTTACATACGCTACCAGGTACTGAACCCTACACCTGCTACTTGTGCACATACAAATGGACATATTCCCCAAAATTCCTTTGCCCTTCTTTATTTTTTTTAAAAGACTGTCATTTTCTGTAGCCAAAGAGTAGGAAAATCCAGCAATGCCAGACTGAAATGAACAAGGCAGAATGTCAAAACATAAAAATGACTGACAGAAATGAAACGTCTTCCTCGTTTTCTTGCAATATAAAAGCAAAGAAGGAATAACTTGATTAGCTTTAATTTCTAGATACTGTGCTACTTGAATTTGACTTTAATTTGTTGTGCATTTTGGTCAACTTTTGTCATGCCAAATTCACTCCAACTACTAAATTCATTTCAACGACTTTCACTCAGAAAATAAAGAATGTAGTTTATCTTAGGTAAAAATATCCAGGAAGCAGCTCTGATACATTGAGCTCTACTATCCATCATTTCACTTCTAAAACAAAAAAAACTTCATCAAAATCTTAACTTAGCTCCTTCCCTACTAATCTGTCATCACAACTTCCTGTGTGCTGTCTGCATATACCAGATATTTCTGCTTCTGTGTTTCTACACTGTAGCTTAAAAAACCATGAAGAGTTACACACGCACACACACACACACACTCACAGACCTGTCCCTTGCGATAGATCCGAGCTGAAAACCACCGCAAGCTCTAACATTCTGGTTCGCAGGAACGCTATCTCACTTAATTCCCAGCAACATATTTTACTCTTCATAGAAGGAAAAACAGAATTCTGGAACTGCAGCACCATGTTTGTGATTGAGGCCCACTTGGGTGCTCCCGTTACACACCAAATATGTTGTAACTTATTCATCAGAATCTCATTGGCATGAAATGAGAAACTCCAGTATTTCAACAAGATGCAAATTTTTTTCTGAAACATGGTTTAACACCATCATTTAATAGTACTGAGATGTCAAAATCTAGTGGTGGAGTGATTCCAGATGCTTTTAAAACAACACATTATTTTACAGAATACCATGGGTGTAATCTGCAGAGACATTGGGTCTGTAATGCAAGCTTATGCTTTTAAAGACAAATGTTTCCCAAAGAACTGAAGGAGAAAACTACATCACTGTTCATAAATGTCATTTTTTGCTTTCTTCTTCCCATTTTCACCACCACAGTTCCCACAATAACCAACCATGAGGTAACAACTGCTGCAAAAATGTGCAAGACTGTCAGAGAAAAAAAAGCAGAAAATCTACCCTATTAAAGACAAGAAGAGCAGTCAAAGAAAGACAGTTCAAACTTTTTTCTTAAGGCTTCTTATAAAATGGTTTAAATTCTGAAAAGAAACATAAATTCACCTGCACACCAAGTGTATGAGAGTGGGATACTGTAAACGAAATGGTCCAAAACTACTTCTTCAGCATCCCATTTTGACTGTTTAAAGGATGCACAAATACAATTGTTCCAGCAAAGGAATGACCCAAAGCCCAAGTGGAACTGCCACTTTTATCTGAGTAAGCAGAGGAACAGTAAATGTATACAAAGATTTGGAATTCAGATGAGAAAGGCAGTGATCGGACTTTTTTTTTCTAAGGCTGTACTGTGACAACTGATCTATTTTTCGGTTGGACTTCAGCATTGTTTTTGAAGGCAAAACATCACGTTAATATCTATTGCAATGCATCTTATGTTTTTGCCCCAGCAGGAAGCAAGACAAAAATATTATACTACCATAACTGGCAAAGTTCTCAGAGATCCTTCTCGACTGAGGAACAGTATTTGCCAGCCTACCAGTTTACACAGCAAAGTAGGAATTGCATGCAGAAATTAAGTACCCAAATACCGTGGAGTCTACCCGGCCCAAAGAACTGTATGTTTACAAATAAGAAGGATTTTGCACGAAGAAAATCAGAAACTTCATTTATTTTTACAATTTGTACAAAACTGTCAAATATCTAGCAGTTTACACTTAAGAAATCTCAGACAAAGATATTAATAGTTAAAGCTCTCCTTCCATTTCAGTTCACCTTGTAATTAGGCAAAGCCGGAGTCTTACACTCTCAATTACTGCAGCACATACAGGCAGTTATTGTATATGAGAATAAAGATCATGAAGTGAGCTTGGAAAATAACTTGCATTCTGAAGTATGGTATTGTTTTATTGTAACTTTTCTGCGTAATGTTTTCTCTAACAAGTTGGCACAGAACAGAGATTTTGCATTTTAGAGTCATCCCTCTACCACTGCCATTTATTTAATGAGCACTCTTGGGCACTCTAACCTGAAAGAATGCTCATTAGATTTGTGCATCTGGCCCTATCAGCAATCTTCTATAACTTCTGATGTAAGCTTAACACAGCAATGGACATACCATTTTCAGATGAATTAAGGTTAACTAGTCTCCCAGTGAACAGGCAAGCAACTTTTACGGAGAGCATACATGCTGACATCCTAATGCACAATAAAAGAAGACCCACAATGAAGAATGTGTTCACTTCATGCATTCAAATGGATGCATTATCTTATTATAAGCTGTATCCCAAATTTCAGCTTGAAGCTCATTAATTATCTTACACATTGCAAAAACAAAACAGTTGAGAGAGAAAAAGCAAAGGCAATAGCAGATTTCAGAGAACAGTTGGAAAGAAAGGGGAGCCGGTGAGGCAAATACATAGGGCTAGTTGCTAGAGATGACAGAAACCACACAGCAGAAGCCATCAATACTAGCAAGACTGAAGGAGAGTAAGAAGTAGGTTGATGCCAAGTGAAAGGAGTGGGTGTACTGAGCCCAGCTGGGATAAAGTTAATTTTCTTCATAGCAGGCCAAAGGGTGCTGTGTTTTGGATTTGTGACCAAAACAGTGCTGATAACACACCAGTGTTTTGGCTACAGCTGAGCAGTACTTGCACAGCATAAAGGCTTTCTCTTTTCCCACTCTACCCCTGCAGTGAGCAGGCCAGGGGTGGGCAAGAAGAACAGCTAACCCAAATTGACCACGGGGATATTGCATGCCATATAATGCCACACTCAGCAAGAAAAACTGAGGGCAGTGGGTTTTTGGGGAGGTAGTTAGAGACTGGCTGGGCATCAGGCTACTGTGGGAGGTGATGAATGATTGCCTTTGCATCACTTTTGTTTTCTTCTTACTCCTCCTTTCACTTAAATAAGTGTTGCCTTATCTTGACCCACAAGTTTTCTTGCTTTTGCTCTTCTTACTCCCTCTCCCATCCCACTGGTGGGGGGAATGAGCAAGCAGCTGTGTGGTGCTTAGCAGCTGGCTGAGGTCAACCCACCAGCACACTGGGAGAGAAGAAGAAAAAACGACAGAAAAAAGGGTATGCAGAGACCTATCCACTCTTCTGAGCTCCTTTTATTTTAATGTGTGAGAAATGTTCCTGCGATGAAACGCACACATTGACAGGAATACTGCTAAATCACATTTTGCTACTTATACCATGAAATATAAAGGTAAGATACTACTGACACCTCTCAATGCTGTCACTGCAGCCTCATGACTTCGATGAGACTTACAACACATCTGCCTACCAAACAGTAGAAGATCTGCAGCTCACTAAAATGGCACACCAGCACAAAAGCAGTTTTTCTAACAGCTTTCTTCAGAAGAAGGAACCATTTTTTCTTCTGTAGAACCAGCTTCTGTACACGTATATTAAAATACACACAGTGTACACAGTACAAGTGTATTAAGGACACACAAAGGAGGGATATTAGGTAGTTAAGTTAGGTGCTCTGCTTTCCCTGCATTTATAGTAAAAGGAAAGGAACTCCTCCAGAGGACAATTTAAAGTACTTATGGTCCCGCTCTGAATCTCACTATGAAGCAGTCATTTTCCTTCTGCCTCCGCTAATCACAGAGGTAACCAAAGCAGAACACTGTCCTAGCTTAGCTGGCTATGTGAAATGTCTAAGCTTGGGTGGCTATATTAACACCCACACAGAGTTAACATTGGCAAACCAAGATGATGCAGTTTGTATTTAAGAAGCCTGAAGTCCTTTAGAATAATTTTGGAAGTTATGAGATTTTGCTGTCATTTCCTTATTTACAACCACATTTGTCACATACTTTTCTTTCACATGCCCTCTTCTCAACCTGTCCCTGGTAAACTGCATTGTGAGGTCAAAGCTGATGTTGTACAGCCATTTTGTGTATTTACCTAAGAATAAATCCTGTTTTTTTTCCAAAAGAATATGGAAACAAGATTGACTGGGGCACATGAAGCTGAAATATTTAAACTGTGGGTTTTCCTTCTGCAGTCTGGAAAGCATGTCTATTAATTTGTGAAATACTGACAACGTGCCCAGCTTCGTACCAGACCCAAAGACAAGAACATGCACTTGCAGACAAGGATTTGTCAGCAGGAAGTTGTACATTTGTTGCAGTCAGTCACTAGTTCGACCACGTGTAGACAGACAAGATCAATATTAAGTAATAGTTATTTGACTGCACCTTGCATGAGAAACGGTTTTTCTAGGCACACTGTGCAAGGTTTCTTTTTCCCACTATTCTCTGCATATGGCTCCAAGGTACAAAGCAGGCAACAAACCGGATGTATTTCCAACTAAAAAAAAATCCATGAGAACTGATAGCTGGTTAATAATGACAATCGTAAATGTTTTCAAAAACAATGGAACTTTGAAGTTGCTAGGTTTATTTTAGCACTTGATCAATAGACCTACCACTAAGGTGAAGCTGTGCTCAGGAAGAATCCCATACAGCTCAACAAGCTTTGCTCTCTTCACACTGGGGAGGTCAGGAAGTCTCTCATGAATCCAATCAATATTTACCACTTGCTGATGGTTCACATTAGCTGGCAAAGATTTAGCATTGTATAGAATCAATGGAGGAAGATTTGGCTCTGGCATGAACCTAGAGAAAATGAAGAAAAACTTCTTTAGAATTATTTTCAGTCCAAAAGCTAAACAACAAGGAAGAAAATTTATATGACAAGTTTATGCTTACCCGGAAATTATATTACTATTTTAACTAAAGAAAATATTAAAAATTAATGAGTTGGTATATAGTAAGAGATATACTGGTAACTAGTAAGAGATCAGTCCCTGAACTGCTGCGAAGTCCCTATTCTCTTTAAGTATTTGCCACTGATTGTCAGAGTCAATGATAACAAAAAGAGTAATTAAAACACTTCTGCACCCAAAATAATATTAATAATAACAATAAAAATAATAGCTATGGAAACAACGTATTCAACCTTTTGGCATCAAGCATGAATTGTAGATCTGGACAAAACCATGAGCAGACTGGCAGGGAGAAACCCAGATTGACAGCTGACTGCCAGGAGTGATCTGGACAGGTTGCAACCTTTTCCACAGTAACTTCAAAAATCTAGACGAAATCTCATGCTGTGCTAAAAGCATACAGTGCTCAGCAGGGTGCTACCACAGAACAAAAGGCTCCCTTGAAGAGAAGGCCAATTCAAACCACTGGAATAACGTTGTAATTGAAGCATAAACATTACTG
Organism: Chauna torquata; assembly: GCA_013399475.1. Classification (NCBI taxonomy): domain Eukaryota; kingdom Metazoa; phylum Chordata; class Aves; order Anseriformes; family Anhimidae; genus Chauna; species Chauna torquata. The sequence goes on from VXAL01011628.1 coordinate 78,282, forward strand.
TTACATGATCAAATGAGAGGTTCAAAAATTTCCGAATAAAGAACATTGGGCAACCTCTATAATTTTTATTTCGAATCTGCCTAAACATAGATCTTACATCTAATGCATAATGTGCAAGCAGTAAGTTACAAAAATCTGAGAAAACACAGTTTAATACCGATCATAATCTTAGCGCTAGTAATAATCTTTCTGGTCTTCATTTGAAGTTTATTGGACTCACCAGTTGTGCCTAGTTTGTGTGAATTTTCTTCTGCATTTGTTCAAATTAGTCCTGTTAAATAAGCCAGCCCCTAACACATTAAGGAATTCATAAAATGATCACCGTCTTTTCCGCTGCATTTCTGGAAATGTTAATTGAAAAAGCAGATTTAAATTTAAAGTTTGTGGGATGTTTTCAAAATCCTTGCTCTGCTTCAATAAGAATATACGTAGATTTAACAGGAACACAGATAAGGGCAGAGCTAAGAGACTCTGAAAGTTCTCCTGCAGAACTACAATTCTCCAGCTGGGAAGTGAACTCTGGGAGTAACAGGAAGACTGTCCCAGGATGCAAAGCCAATGAACTACCGGGTGGATCAGTATTAAGATGTCCCTTACCAGGGGAGGATGCAAGCACACACACAGCAGGAGAAGAGGAGCCCAGAGCCCTCAGTAATCACTGAGCTGCATAACCTTGCCCCATCTCATCCAGACACCACCGTGATTAAGTCCTGTGCCAGGGTGCTCAGCAGTTATGCTGCTGCTTTGCAGCACTGCCCCAACACTTATTCCCAGCAGCATTGCTTCCAGACAGGTGTCGTGCCTTAGTCCCTCGCTCTCCAGCTAGATCCTTCTTGGTTGGCTGTTTACGGCTTGACTGTACTGCGCTGACTTTGTTGAGAGCAGATTAGAGTGCTCACATGAATCATGTTAGCAATCAAACTGTGATGGCTGTCATTTCACACTGGCGGAAGGCAAGAACTACTTAGCAGGGTAACAACCTCAGTAGGTCTACGCAGATCTTAAGGTAGAAACTTGCTTATGAATGCTGACACCCTTCAATAGTAGTTAGGATTCAAACGGTGTCTATGATCACAGAATTTAAGCATGAAGAGGCAGGGCCTGCTATCTCAAAATCATTTCCCACAGTATTTATTTAAAGCAGAAGCAATGCTTAACTCAGAATATCTTACTTTTAATGTCAGGCATGCTTAATAATACATGTGTACTGGTCATAAAGTAGACCTTCAACTTACCCACTTTGAGCTAAGGTACTCCAACTTAGTTTTTGGGAAAGGTCTATGGGATTTAGCAGAGATGAGACATAGTTCTAGATCTGAATTTCTCAGACTAGTACTGATTTTGATAGGTCTGTTTCCCTTCCAGTGGAAGGTCAACTTCCACACTCACTATATTGATTAACTTTACAGGCTCATTACACTGACTACACTTAACATATTAAATAAGTTCTCAGTTCTTGAAATGTTAACTTTATTTAAAAAAAATACCGATAATCCTGCTTTCCTTCTTTGTCTCTCATTGGTACAGTGCACCTAAAATAAAACAAAACAGGTAAGATGTGAGAAGTGGTACACCACATAAATAGTTTCCTGGCAAAAACGCAAAACAAAAACCTCGCCTTGTGAAAATCAGGAAAGCTTCTTAAAGCCGCTTCAAAGAAAGCATGTACATAAAAGTGCAGTCATTTTCACCCAGACACTGCTTGATCTAGCACACTTTCTGTTGTAAAAAAACCTCAACTTTAAGAATAAATTAGTACCTGAGACGAGACTACGCTTGTGAACATTGGCTTCAGAAAACAGAAGTTGAGCAATACCACGTTATCTCCCCTCCTCAGGTCACTAGGTATCCCTAGCACTCTAAAGCTGTTATTCCTGATATTCCTCCAAAATAAAAACTCACCCAAGCTTGGAATCAAATGCTCTTGTTTCATTCAAAATTGTTCCTCCATTTTCAAGTTCTTCAATTTGCCTCTGTATTTCATAGTCTGACAGAAACAAAATAAAAACAAATAAGCGTGCTATACTGCACTATTAGCTTGTATATGTTCTACTATTTCATTTTTCACTGCTATGCAATAATGGAAAAGTTTGTTGTTTTAACCTTAATGAAATCAACAGCAGTAGTTACAGGCAGAATTATTAGTCACTGTCTTTCCCTCCAGCACTGTTTCTTTCCTTGCATGTTTTCCTCATCTTCTTTCATTTCCTTTAAATAGAAAATATTTTCTCTCAGGCACTGAAGCCAAGCCATACATTCCTAGTGACCTTCCCCTCACCCACTGGAGTATTTGGAACAAGAATTCTCATATCCCCCTTGCCAGTTTTATTTTGGAGATGTAACGATCATCTTTTCTTGCTCATACTCATGCTGCACCTGAACTTCACACACACCATCTACTGTACTCAGTGGAAAGCAATCATCTATCTACACTGGAAGACACGGAGCTACTGCTAACATATTTCACAGCCAAACATACTAAGCACTAAATCATCTACTTTGTTCTTCTTTTGGGCAGAGGGATAAAAGTTAAAACTGCAGACTAACACGGCTGCTATCCCCAGAGTACCCCATACTAAGATTTGTTCTGTCAGGGAGCAGCAAGAGCTGGGCTGCTCCAAAAAGTAGGACAAGCCTGGAGCCGAGGGTTACCACAGCACAGGCAGTGCCCTCACTGCCTGAGGCAATCCCACAGGTCTGAACAGCATGGACAGATGCACATGCTACTAACGGGGTCCACTGACAGCGTCTCAGTCAAGGTGAGGGGATGAGCTGTGTCCATAGTCCATGCAGGGAGTTCAGTCAATAGCAGCAGGAGATAAGGCCAGACAGAGGACTGGGAACAAGACTGCAGCACAGGTCCAAGGTCCATCAGGAGACAGGACTGGAAACTCACATGCCTGTGATGTAGCTCAGGCAAAGTCTGAAGGCCCCACCCTGAGCTTAAATGGGACTCCTGGACCAGGGGCAAGATGCATGGATGCAACACCCAGATGAAGCTAGTCAGGACATTTAAGGACAACTAGTGCACTCAGGGGGTCTGGCATATTTCATTCACTGAGAACTCCTAAAATATCTACAATGCCCCAGTAACAAAGTAACCATCATTTACCTACTGCTTTTGCCAGGAATCGTATGCTATTGATATTCTTCACCTCAGTCCTCACTCCATGAGGCTCTCCAGGGTGATGCACAGAAACATTGGCATCCACTCTCAGCTGACCCTCTGTAAAAAGAAACTTCATCAACTGAGTAGTCTGCCCTGTAAATTAGAGTAAAAAACCTTGGCATGCATTAAAAAACTGCATGTAATGTGCAGAGCACTAATAGCTGACTTCCATATGTTCAGAAATGAGAAACAACCACCTCATAATAGCTTTCTGTTTGTGATTCCATTTCAAGCTTCTGCCTCCAATCATAAAAATTTTCATAGAATTCAACTTTTTTTTTTTTTTTTAAATATTATTGCTTATAATTCATCTCTGAGAAAACTGTATGGCACAGTGCAGGGCACATCCTGTAAAGCCATACAACAAAAAGAGCTTCTGATTCATAGTCCTTAAATAGAGGGCAGAATTAGACAAGCAATTTAAAGCAGTAGACTGTGAGCTTCCATTCCTCTAAAAACAGCACAAAAATACCTGTTGGAATTACAATTTGATGGATATATACTACTCTAGCGTGGAACACAAGAACTTACAGTTACGTTGAACAGATTTACTAAGGTGTCTTTGCAAATTTACAGCCCAAGGACAAAATATCAGAAGTGGTGGAATTTTTGTAATTTTCTTCCTCTCCTTCAAGAAACTGCAATCTTTTCCCTCCCCAGATATCCCTGGCTGCCAAAACCACTGAAATCGAATACAAAGTTACATATAAAAGCATCCTACACTTTTAGTCCAAAATGGGCTCATGTCCTCAGAGATCTTTGATGACTCAACCTCAAGTAAATAGGACTTTCATCTTTCTAAGTTTTTTCCCTCTAAACACATCACTTTTAACAAGAGAAGGCTTGCCACAGTTCCTCAACTGGTGGGGAAAAAACAGGAGTGGTTATACCACAAAGACATTTCATTTTTTTCCATATTGTGCAGTGAACTTCTGTAGCCTTCCTCCTTGTTTTTAATTTCCAATACAGATAAAAAGAAACAAACACGTGATGTTTAGATACAGTAGCACTAATAAAGAAAACACAAAATAGCTCAAAGTCAAACCTGTGAAGAAGTCTACAGCTCAGAATCCATTCTGGTCAACAGACATAAATTGACTAGAGAGGATTTGGTACATTTTGTAAAAGTAGGCTGGATGATAGCTCATTAATTTCCTCTGTCTTCGAAGAGTTTTTGCCAAACACAAATGAAGAACAAAGGTGCTGGAACAATCCAACATCTCTTTCAAGAGAAGTGTTTTGCATGTGCTTCCTCTTTGGGGTGAAACGAGTACTTGTTACAAAAAACAAATATTCTTGTCCTGTCCTTGCTTCATTTTGAGACACAACCTGCTTCCACTTGGATGTAGGTGTCAATGTGACACGACAATGAAGTTAATCAGGCATAAGTGAAAGGAGAGCCAGGCCCCAAACGTTCTTAAAAAAGTTCTTTCCCTTTAAGCCCACATTAAGCCCAGCTTCCTTTCATTTTGCAATGAAATCATCTTTTCACCTGTCCATTGTTAATGAAATAACAGTGAATAAAACTGGGCACTTTTCTTCACTGAACACACAAGTAGAACGAAGGTAAAACATGAGAATGTAAAGCCCTTATTTGAAAGCAAGTAATTATGATGAGGGAAAACAACAGTACAAAGCACTTAAAAATGCCACCTGGAAAAAAAATACTCAAATACTTTTAAAGTGAACTATACCACAGGAAAAATATTCCCAAGGCTGGAGTCCGCCTTTAAAGTCAGAAATCTCAATGCAGTAAAAGATAACACAGTGCAATTCCAATGGCAATATTAGGGCCAAACTCAGAAGTGACAAACGATGGCATATATGCATGTGCATGAAGGCCTTTGAAGAACTGTGTAAACTGGCTGCTTAATAATAAAAACTGTGCCCGACCTGACGTGCACACTCGTGTGAAAAAAGATTCAGAGAGAAGAAGTAGGCAGGGCAAGGCACTGTGTAAACATACATAATGTCTAGCAATTATTATTTCTCCCTATGTTAAATTAGATTTGCATCAGTAGCTAACATTTCTTGGATCCTGTTAGTATTTGGTAACAAGTGGACCACTCTGACTCAGTTCTCTAGGAGATGCACCATTTGTATTACGGCCTGATTTTGCTGCTGCTGCTGCTGCTGCTGCTGCAAAAAAGCTTAAATTGTGAACACTAACAGGCAACAGATAAATGAGTGTACATGTTGGTGGCGGGGAATGAATGCCCCAAACCGCACTTTTAAAACTCTCAAGCAGAAGGCTGCTGTTTGCTAGCTGTAACCATGGGCTGGTTGTGAATTTTGGTAACATTAGGACTGAGCAAAAATTGCATGTCCCAGATCGTCCAATTAAAAAAGAGACATGAGAGAGAACCACCAGTTGGGAGGCTGAACGCATGCTGTGCTTCTGCACATCAACTATGTAGACTGGGAAAACTGAGGCCTTAAAGTTCCAGAAAGAAGAGCTAGTGCCAAAACGAGGGATTCTCAAAAGAAAAAACGGTCTCAGAAAGATGGTAGTGATCTTGGCTAGAGAAATCCTGGAGGTAGAGGAGAATCCTGAAGATCAGAGAGATGTGTGGAGACAAATGCCAGGGGATGCCTAGGGACCTCGGCTGCTAATGCCTGAGACGGATATCTGCAAGCCTGCTGCACAGCACAAACCAACACAATTTTCTGCTCAACATCCCCAGATCAGTGGTGATCTCCCTAGTGGGACGAGAAGTTGAGACCTAGTGAACATAATGCTGGGAGAGTGTGGGGAGGGACAGAGTGAGTATGTGAAACAATCAGTAGGGTAAAAGCTGAACTCTTGTTGGTTCTTTAATTTACCCCAATATCCAGATCTGCTATGAGTTGTCATTTACTCAGTCTCACCCATGACACCAGTGTAAGTTTACTGCTTACACCAATTTTATGACTAGCCGAGACCTGACACACAACTTACAGATGATCCATACTCCCACTACTTTGTGGGAGCTAAGGGAACTTCCATATTCCACAACTAATCCTTACTACACAGCTTCTGTGCTGCAGCTCTGTGGCAAGCAACTGGAGGACAGACAGGCAGAACCACCACAAGAACCCTGGGGACATTCCTTCCTGCCTAGGTTTATCCTGTAAAATTAATGTGCAAGTCGATATAAAATCTAACACTGCAAAGCTCTGCAGAGGAAGGCAGGCCCATAAGGACACCTGAAGCATGGCAGACATTAGGGCAGGCTCTGAGGATTATAAAAACAACAGCTAGAAAAGGCTATGTGTTATAAGCAACTGCAGAGCAAAATAACCAGAAGCTGCAAAACTCCTGCAAATACAGAGAATTACTGGCGACAAGAGAACATGCCCTTCCCCCTTCCGTACCTGCCATGATTGCCTGGCTGCTCCCAAGTGTTTGAAGAATAAGCTGAAGCTCTCTGACTGCTGCAGCTGCTTCTTCCCCACAGCACATATCAGGCTCCATGACAACCTCCATGAGGCCAACTCCTATCAGGGAGAGACAAGAGATTTCCAACAATAGCTTTTGATCTTGGCATATTACAATGTAACTGGCTAAACACACGAAAGCACTTGGGCTTTTTTTGAAAAACAAAACAAAACAAAAAAACACACACAAAAACAACAAAACCAAAACCAACAACAAAACAAACAAACAAAAATATGTATTATTTAGTGACTCTCACAATGGACCCAGCTGCAGACTGCTATAAAAACTTTTCCTCTTATTTTTTTTAAAAGGAGCAGGCAAACTGCAGACAGTCCTCCACCCTCTGATGACATGCAGAACAGATGCACACATTCCTTTTCTGCCTTCCTCTAAGAGATCTCCAATTTAAAGCCAATCTGACTGTACATTCAAATTTATTCATCTTAAGCTAATTTTGGAAGAGACAGAACTGTAAACAGATGTAGTCTAGTTTGAATTTTCAGTATCCAGCTTTCAAAGAATATGAGCAGCCATAGCCCTTAACTTCAATGGACACTGGAGCACCATGTTCCTCTTAGGCTAGGCCAACCTGATTGCTGCCTTTTATTTTGCATTATCTTTGTTCATTCAGTTTACAATTTCAAAGCTTAAAGAGAAAATCTACATTTTTTCAAAGCTAATAATTAAAAGAAATCTCTGACTCATGCACTGGCAAATTCCAGCAGCTACTCCTATACACAAACTTGATTCACTACAGGTCTGAGATAAATATATATATTTATGTATTTTTTTTTAACAATGCCTACAGTAGCAAGAGCTTAAACAGCTAAGTGGCTGTATGTGACTGACACATACAGTTTTGAGGAACTGGAGCCAACAGATTTATAATTTGCTATTGCAAAATGCCATCAACCAACTGCAACATGAAAGGCCCACTGGCCATTAAAAATTGCAAGCATTCCCCCTGCTTCAAGTGTAATATTCATGTTCATGTGTTTTTATTTTTGAGGAGAGACATATCAGGTTGGTTTTACTTTCCACCTGTTCCCTGTCACCCGTTTACTTTTAAGGACTTATCTTACACAGAAAGGAGGAGAAAAATAAGAAAATAGTCCAAGCTTACCAGCCCTATTCAAGTCAACAAGAGTCTGGCTCCTTGCATCATCATGGAGACTCTTTCCACTGTCTTGCTCCAACTGAATTTGCTTAATCCTCACAGTTTTGGTTACCATCTGGCTCCTTTTGTTATCTATGCAGAGACTGTACGACAGACTCCCATTCACCGCAATAGGAACTCTTTGCTGAGTGATTTGATAGCCAGCCTGTCAACAAAATTAGCTTTATACTCAAATAAAACATTCACTTTATGGAAAGCAGGAGCATGACCAAGTGCAAGTACTATAGACTAAGAATATTAAACTGAAAATGCAACATCTTCCATAGTGACCTATATAAGAGGGAGGAACACATGCACAGGCAAATTCACAAGTTATTTTGCTTAGATGGAAAGGAAGGAAGCTAGAAGATGGGACTAGAATTCGAAGTAACTGTGAGAAGCTGGAGATCTGTGAAAAAATAAGAGAGCTCCTCAATACAGACAAGCATACAATACTATACTAAGGCAGAAATAATCAATAATCAACTGCACAACCACTTGCCAAAGATGACATAAATTTCACTGATACTGTCTTGGGGCAGGAAATGGACGAGAATAGGTTCTTCCATGTTTATCGTTCTGTGATCATGTTAAATCTTCTCTGAAGACAGTAACTGTACCTCCATCCCCAAGTTGGGACTATCAGCTCTCATCTTCCCATCAGGCTGAATATCCCTCTCTGCCAGTTCGGTAACTTACTCATTAGTGTGGAGGGAAGGAATGTGGCAGGGGGAAAAAAAAGAAAAGAAAAAAAATCAAGAAAATGAGAAAGCTCAGTTTTATTAATGCAGCAATTTACAAGCTAGACACTGCAACCCCATATAAGGCACACAGCTGATAAATGCCACCTCATATCTGGAACTCCACACAAAGGGGCAACTCCTAGCCGGAGAAGGTGCAGCCAGTGACAAGGGATTGTAATCACCGCACTGACGTAAAAATCCAGAAGTGAATCAATCACGCTGTTGAGGTAGAGTCCCTATCTCCTCCTTCTTGCTAGCCTGCTCATGCCCCCAGTGGTGAGAATTAAAAAAAAGCCTTCCAGATTTCAATGAATTGGGAGAAGCATTTGCATATCTTGCAGGGAGAAAGGGCTTACTCTAAAGTTTAGAGACAGTGACAGTGCATTAGAATGGAGGACAATGGTCTGGCACAGTGAACAGCTCAATTTATATATGCAACAAAGTGCATGACCTTCTAGCCATAATCACTACAAGAAACATAAAATAATTGACTCTATGCAGACTATGCTAACCACACAGCTCTTCCCATCTCCTAAAACTTCTCATTAAAATGATTTTTTTAAAGCCTGAAATGGTGAGTGACAATAAATAACAAGAATCCCATTTCCTATCCGAAGCCCTATGTTCACGAGTAACAATAATCCCATTGTCAAAAGACCCTAAGAGCAGGATTTATTTTATCTGTTCTGTACAGCTCATTAGCCTAAACTCCGCATCTTATTACAGAGTTCCTGACTAGACTGTTTCACTGTGAAATGCAGGTCAGGCAGTTTTTATTGTCAGTGCTTTAAACTACAGAAGTCAGTCACTAGAAATACAGAGTAACATGTTTCAAGCTAACAAAATCAGCATCTCCTTGACCAAATTTCCACCCTTATTTTACAATAGGATCCTATAATTCATATTCGCAGACAATGGCAGGTCACATGATGCTGTACACTCCTTCTTCCACCTCACTCTTCTCCGCTAAACACATGGATGAAGTTTCTTTTGTATGACAACATTCTACTCTATGCAATAGATTGATAGGAGGAGAAATCTCGAGAACATCTGAGATTGTTTTCAGTTTAACAGCAGAAGCACCAAAGGTGGCATGCAAACAGATCTATGATACTTTTGGTGTTTCTTTAAGATGTGTAAAGGAATTATAAAAGTTGTGCCTATTTCTTGCTATTTCACTTTTTTCTCCTTTAGGTCTGGAAATAGGTTTTGAGACAATTTTACAAGTAAAAAAAGTACGGACAATTAAAAGTGATAAGTACGTGTTGCACATTCCCAGTAGCTCACTATAGAGCCCCCAACAAAAGGGCCTCTCTTAATGGTTCACAAATATTAACAAAGTTATCCCCAGAAACAAAATCAGCAGTTATGTTAACTTCACAGAAGTGAAGCTAAGAGTCGCATGTTCCCAACACAGAAGAAAACAGAACACAAATCTCTTCTGAGACCCAGGTCTCCAACGGACAACTATAACATCATTCTCTTTCCAAGCTGGGAAGCAAATGTATTTGAATGTGTTTCGTGTAACTTCAAAATATTTCCAATGCCTGAACAAAGAGTTGGAGCAAGATAGTTGAGTTAATAATGCAGCACCTCTATATGTTGATTTGGGACCTGAGAAATCTCCCACTCTGCTTCTCTGGATGTCTGGGATACCTCACCTAAAGAGAGGATAAACTAACATGCCTGATCTCTCTCAGATAACATAGAAGCAGATTTTATTCTTTTCCCCTAATGCAGTCAACAGATCTTGAGCCCCAAATCAGAGCAACTAAAACTAGTGTTCCTCCTTTTGAAAAGTTAAACTGAAAAATCAGAACAAATAAGCTGACAGAAAAAAAAAACAAAACATATTTAAAAAGAAGAAATAATTAGAAATTTCTATTAAAACAGAAAAAAAAGATTCAAACATTTCTGCACCCTTTTGCAAGGACAGAAGTCAGGTTCTTAATGATTTCAATATTTCTACACACATATCAAGTGCCGCAAAATGAATTTGACTTCCACTGACACTTTCTAACAAATATGAAAGCTACCAATGAACCATACCGCACAGACTCAGTCTTTTTTTTTTTTTTTAAATTTATTGGAACTACTGACTGAGAAAGTTTTAAAGAGAAATTAAATATTTTTAGGTCCTTAAGCATATACAGAATAGGCACTATCATGTTTATACGACTGAAACTTGTGTTTGTTATACATTCACTTTAAATGAAGGACTATTATCAGACTGCTTTTACCCTAACAGACAATTAGTACTAAACACCAGGAATGGAGAACTTAAGGGGCAAAGCAGCTCCAGCTCCCAATTCAATTACATTAAGCCATTGGAATCGTGCAGCTAAGCAAGAAGTCAGCAATCAGAGCAATCATATTCAATCAGTGAGCACCGGGGTACAGCTGTCTGTTCATCATGGCACAGCACAGCATCCTGATGGGGTGAGCAGAACACTGACTGCAAACAGAAAAAGCATCTCTTCACTCATCCCCTATTGCTACCCATACTCCAGACCTGTCCTTTCCTATAGCTGTAAAGGGACCACCTACACTGCATACTTACAGGCAGATCTGCATAGAAATAGTGTTTTCTGTCAAACAAGGACTTCCTGTTTATGCTGCAGTTGAGTGCCAGGCCTGTCATCACTGCTGCTTCTACACATCTCCTGTTGAGAACCTAAGGAAACACAACACAGGGTTTTTGCTCAGATACTCAGTATGCAACAAACATGTTTCCCACACAATGCATGGAGCATATATTCAATTTTGCTTTCCTTCAGCCACCATTATATCTCTTTCCTTCTGTGCGTAGTTCTTACTCATCATTAAAGTTATGGTAGCTACAAATCTGCAAAGTTTTAAGATGAAAAAAATGCCATTGTCATTTTGTCATGCCACATAAGGAGTGTGCCCTGCTCTGGCTCGCTACTTTTGCAAACATCACAGTACTCATTCACACTCAAAGATAAAAAAGACAAATCACAGTACATGATTATTGACTTGCAACTAGCTGTCATGTCATACTGAGAAAACAGTGGACTTGCACTAGGGACTGCATTGCCATTTTATTAAAACACTTCAGAACACCTGTAGCCACAAAACCACAGTGAATTCATGAGTACTTGCGCATAGATTTGCTTAACGACGACACACATAGCTTTGCTTAACAACAATGAAATTAAGCACACATCTGCTTTGCAAAAGCAGAACCAAAGAGACATCAATTGATCCCATGGCTACAAGTGTATATGCATTTCCAGTACCCAGGGAACCCATGGAATTAAGGTTCTTGCAGAATGCCACATCAGCTGAAGACCCAGCAAGGCCTTCATGAAGAAATAAAGGAGTTGAACGCAGTTTCTCACAATGAATCCATCACTCTGCTGCACCCTTCTACCTCCTCAGCAGGGTCAGAATCCAGAGGAGAAAGAAAATTCCACTCCAGAAAGTACTAACAAGCAATGTTTCATAATTATAGCTTTTTTTTCAAATGTACTCTCATTAATTTAACAGTTGGTTTAACTAACAGTAAATTGATAAAACCGGAAAAAAAAAAAAGATTGTTTGCCTCAGTGCAACTCTGACATACTCGCATTTACAGTGTTTTGAAACAGGCGCAGATCTTATCCATCTTATTCTGCATTGTAGAGCTGCCAAGAAGTCAATTTCCCAACCATTAAAGGGGCACATTAGGTAAAGCTATTTACATGAT
>VXAL01011629.1:0-12501 GCA_013399475.1 Chauna torquata
ACTGAGCCCTGAGGAACACCACTGACGATTGGCCACAAACTGGATTGAACACCATTCACTATGACTCTTTGAGACCAACCATCTAACCCAGTGAACCATACATCTGTCCAAGCCATAAGCAGCCAGTTTCTCCAGCAGAATACTGTGGGAGACAGTGTCCAATACTTTAGTAGAATTGAGGCAAACAACATCCACAGCCTTTCCCGCATCTACTAAGTGGGTCATCTTGTCATAGAAGGAGACCAGTTTTGTCAGGCAGGACTTATCCTTCAGAAACGCATGCTGGCTGCTTCTTATCATTTGATTCTCCTATATGCACTGTGTGCTGGCAGTCAAGATGCTCCATGACCATTCCTGGTATCAAGGTCGGACTGACAGGCCTGTAATTCCCTGGATCCTCCTTCCTGCCTTTCTTGCAGATGTGTGTCACACTCATTAGCCTCCAGTCAACTGGGACTCCCTGGTTCACCAGGACCACCAGTAAATTATTGAAGATGTCTTGGTAAATACTTCCACCTGCTCCTTCGGTGCCCTTGGATGAGTCTCGTCTGTCCCCATAGACTTACGAACATTCAAAATATGTAGGAGGTCACTTCAGTTTCCCATTGGATTATAGGGACTTCATCTTGCTCCCTGTCAACATCTTCCAACTCAAGGGTCTGGGTAACCTGAGAACAATTGGGCTTGCGAATAAAGACTGAAGCAAAAAAGGCTTTAAGTACCTCAGCCTTATCATTATCCTCATCTTTCATTACTATGTTTTCCCTCACATCCAATAAAGGATGGGTATTCCCCTTAATCCTCCTTTTGTTGTTGTTGCATTTATAAAAGCATTTTTTATTGTCATTTACTACACTAGCCAAACGGAATTCCATCTGGGCTTTGGCTCCTTTAATTTTCTCCCTGCAGTTTTTGACAACAGCTCTACAGTCCTCCTGAGTCGCCTGCTCCTTCTTCCAGAGCTCATAATCTCTCTTTTTCTTCCTGCATTCCAGACTAGGTATCTGGTAAAGCACCTCTGTAATAAAAAAGTCCTGAATCCACCAAAAGAAAATTGAGAAATAGACTGGATCCAGTAAAATATCATTTAACTAGGAGTAAAGAAACTGACCTTGATGTCAGCTGTTTGAATTGCAGAAATATTATATGTACAAATTATCATGGCATCTGAATGGGATCTAAAATCCTAGCCAGATATAACAATAATAACATTACCTTTTTTGTACCAAGCTTTCACATGGGACTCTGAAAAGAGCTTTACAATGAAAAATACTAGTATTATCCTAAATTTATGGATTGAAGGAAGTTAGATTGAGCCATATTGTCAGAGGAGAAGACTGGACTGGATCCTGACCTGAAACTTCCTGGATTGTTTATCGTATCAATAACATAATAAATTGATTACTAATATTACTGGGCTTGCCATTGAGATGAAAATACTTCCACCTTTTAAAGAAATGTCATTTATAGTGTCAAACGATAACACTGTTGCACTTTCCTACTTCATTCATTTATTTCTACTGTGAGAATGGAGAATAGTGTAAAAGTTTTCTTATTATCAGCATTAGAGTTTGTGAGAATCAGGTAAAGACACCATGAGAAGGTCAAATGTTAAATTGCAGCGCAGATTGCAATTTAGCATTTGTTGCAGGCTTAGCAAACACCCCATTAATGAACCAGACCTTTATTAGAGTTCATATCTTTGGTGATTAAGCTTTTGCTGACAACTCATTTCACCTCCTGCACTTTTGCTTTATGCTTTACAATAGGAAAAGAATAAAATATTAATGCCAACAAAGATCAGACACTTTGTGTGCTTTATTGCAACTTTACGTCTGTAATGTCTTCTAATTTAATAAATTTGAACATTGCTTCAGTCCCCATAGGCTAATTCAAATATAAATATAAAAATATCCTGACAACCAAAACTTCTTAAACTGGTGAGTTAATCACATATCACTAATAAGATTGTTTTCTCAATAAAGGAGAGGAAAACAACGAAAACTTACAGTACCTCATCCAGTTCCATTTCATCTGGACTTTCCCATGGTTTGATAAACTTTCCACGAGACCTCTTCAAAGGCACAATAACTATATAATAACCTCTGTAAAAGAAACAGTAGGATAAAAGAGAAGTTGAAAGAAAAGGAAAAAAGGAACAGATAAATTGACGGAGTATGTGTCTGTGGAGAGAAGCTCAACAGACCTGTTATACGTAGAGAGCAAACTTTTGAGCACTGTATGTCACTGCAGTCTTCCAAACATAGTTGTAAGGATTCATGCTCTTGAAAACAAATTCCAGTGTAAAATATTTGACAAAAAATGACACTAATTATCTGCCTTTTCATGTAAACATATAAATATGTATACGTAAATTTAATTACAATGTTTTAAAATGCCTGCATGATTGACTGCAGTTTATTATTTCATTTGAAATAAAAAAGGCATGGGACACTTGTGCCCTGCCACCATCAGATTGGGGAAAAACAAACAAACAGACAAAAAAACCCACTAAATTGGAACATGTTAACGTATATTTAGAGGTCAATTATCACCCCATCTTCCCCCATTTTCATGTATAAAAAGAATGGTAGGGTAACATAATGCATTTGTCCATGCCAATACTATTACAAACAGAAAATAAAAAAGACATATCATACATTACATTCTCTTTACTTTTGAGTATCACTCACTATCAGCTTTTTTCTAAGTATTTTGTTCACAGTCATAGAGGTATGTACTCTGGACAGCTAGGATTTGCAAATTACATATATCCTGAACTTTCCTCACAAATATTTTTCTTAAAATATCTTACTTCCTCTGCATCCTTCTTTCCCTCCCCGCCCCAAATAATTTCATATTAGTGTGAGAAAAGAAGCAGTAGAATCACAACATCAGGAAATCCAGTATGGTATAATATGTCACACTTTTCAAGAAGTCAAGAACTCTCCATCTCAGAGCAGAGGAAAAGAAGCTGTTCTGCTTTGTTTCCAATAACAAGCTCATTAAGAAAGTGTCTCTGGCTCTCCATTACGGAAGATAATTTCAGTATCTCACGGACCACCCTCTCTTCCGTGTGCCATTTCTTACAGCCTGTTCCATCTTCTGCAGGAATTGCCTATTCATTTTACCCATCCAATGCTGTCAAAAAAACACCTGAAGTAGTTAATGATGGAGTCTAAAGAAAAGGACTTGCTTTACAATTAACCAAAAACTAGCTCAGTCTAAATGAACTATATAAACAGTCTTTGCCCCTAACCAGTGCTTGGCACTGGTCCATTTTAATGGTCTCTTCTTAATTAAAGCTACTTTCTCTAAAATAAATGCAACAAAAAACCTGGATTTGTAACAACTGTACTAAATGCGTAAATTCCTAACACTTAATAGTGCTAAGAAATTTGAGAAATTTCTTTGTGGAAATGCTGAGCTCCAACAGGAGGGGCTGGAATCAAGAAGTGTAGACCACAGATTTGTAACTGCTGTTCACTTGCTGTACTGCCAGGATTTAAACAAAATCTGCAGCAAAAATGTGTTCTTTATACTAGCAATATGATAAATCATCTTCAAGATGATTTTATCTTTAATAAGAACATCACACAGTGGTGTTCTTATTGTTTACTAGTAAGGCTGGTTGAGCCCAGATTTGGAAGTTGAGTGCACGTTTTAAAAAGTCTCTGGGTTTTTATCTTTATTTTTTTTCTTAAATGTTATACATTTTTCTTAATAGTCTTATAAAACAAAACAAGAATACTAAAGTATCCACGATAAAATATATTCTCAGCTTCATAATAACCATCTGTTCTTTCAGATATATGATATTCTTCCCATATGTGTATTAAGATTAGATTTAAAACTATATTTCTGATTTTTTTTTCTGGAAGAGACATGACAGGACCCTAAGTCAGCCAGAGCTGCAGAAAGCTGCCAAACTTTCTCCTATTGTGAACTCCAAGACAAACAAAGAGGTTATAAATAAACAAACAAATACAAAATCTTCTTTAAAAAAAAAAAAGTTTAATCAGGCTATAAAATAGAATACTAAAATTTCTTTAACACAGAAAAAAATGGAGATAAATAATTCTTCTCTGTTGACTGTGGGTTTTTTTTTTGTTTGTTTTTTTTGTTTGTTTTTCTTCTTCTTTCCCCCATGAAGTTCTGGCTTTTGGCTTTATGACTGAGATTCAGAAAATCCTTTCCAGGATCTCCGCCTCCCAGGAAGCCCTTTGTCACCTCCACAGATAGCCTGCCTGTTCCAAAGTCAGGGGACCAAAGAATTAGATTTCCTCTTCAACTGTTTTGCCTATTCCTTTTCCCCAAAATCATCATTTATCAGACTGAAGAGAAATAAACTAAAAAAAAAAAAAAAATTCTCAGAAGTGATGAGGGGACTGGTGAAATAGTGGTTTAGGAGTAGACTCATTGGACTTAGCTGAAATAATATTCTACTAAACATAATCAGACCTGAAGAAAGTTTAGCTGATGACATTTTGGAGTACTTTGAACTGAAATATCTTGTTCCATTTAATAAATGTGTGCTGTTCTTTGGTCAGTGCTAGTAGGTCACACCTGCAGTATGCAGCTATTTTATGCTAACTTTGGAGGGTGGGAGTGAAAACTACCAAACAATTAGGATGTGGAAGCAGTATGTCTGTCCTTACTGAGGATTTTCTGCAAACCCGAGTGTCTTTTAGCAATCACCCGTACTTGAAATATCTATATATACTTAAGTGTTGTTATCCCACGATTGTAACTGTAGAAACCAGAACAGAAGATGTAAGAGATAAAGCTATTTTGTAACTTAAAATTTTAGGCAAATAAATACTTGTCCTGGTTTTCATAGATGCAAACTGTCCTTTACCTAGATATCTGTTAATTCTTGCCAAAATCAGAGGAAGAAAAAGCAGTCCAATTGGACAGCTCTACTACAAATGCAGAAAAAGACAGCGTATCTCAGAGGAATTGTATTTATAGTCATACCTCTCCCTCAAAGCATTTCCAAGGGAGAAACTATTAACTTCCTGAACTATCTTTATTTCCTATCAGTATTTAAACAAAACTAGATGATAACTGGAGAGCTACAATTGGCCATGGATCCCTATACCACCTCATCAAAATCAGTCACCTCACAGAAAAAAAATCCACTTCCAAAATCAATCCACACAAGTAATCAGAATAGTCTTCCTTGTACTACACTAACCTTTCCCCTACCATGAAACATGAAATAACTTCAAACATCAAATGGAGGGTTTCACTCTATAGTGGTGTCATTGCATAATTTTAACTTAAATATTAAAATTCCCTGTCTTCATTTTGTTTAGTTTCAAAGAGATTTAGGGTACAATAATGTTTGCCTAGAAGGCAAAAACTTACTCTTTTAACTTGCTTAAATATATCTTTAGGACAATTTTGTTCTTTACCAAGCATACTTACATGACATGAGCAATGTCCTAGTGAAAGCTGACTTATTCATGTATATAGTAACTACAACCTACACAACTTTTCTTTTTCTGATTCATAAGAACTCACACAAAAAACAATTGAGAATTGGCCGTTACATGTCTTTCAGGCATGAAGACATTTGCTGCATGAACTGCACAGTAGTCTTTTTTTCCTTCTTGTTTCTTTTTCTTTTTTTCTAAGCTTGCAGGGTGTTCATACATTTTTATCAATCAAGGAACATTCAGCATGTAAATGTTACTTTCACACTTTCTTCATGCATACCTCCCACTCATAACTTTGATCATCCACTAAGATTTTCAGCACATACAGAGTATTTTAAAGCTGAAAGCATAAGTACATCAACAGGAAGCTGAAAAATGAAACAGTTCACATATATATACAGTGCTGCAAATTGTAAAGGACTGTGAAGTTCTGTTATTTCCAGCTAACTCCAGAAAATGTAGCATCTCTTACAAAAGACGTTTTATTATTTGCTTTATTATTTTCTTGTTTGAGTGTGGGTTTTGTTCTTGGTGGTGGTGGTGGTGGTTTTTTTTTTTTTTTTTGGTAGGCTGAAGGTAATGAGAGAGAGGGCTTGCTTACGTATTGCTTGAACTACTAAGTATTACAAAGGCCAAAGTCTTACATAAAATTCTTTTTATACAAGACTTTGCAAAGATGGAAGAGATTCACAGAAAGATGCACTATCTTTTAAACATAAAAATTGCTTTGAATTAGCCCAAAATACTTTAGAAAAATGAAGAAATTGCTCACTTGATACGATGCCAGCAAAAGACACCCATTTTACCTATCATATTGTGAGCTCTGCTCCAATTTCTACTCTGTATCACCAAACACTGAAATACTGAAAATTACTTCTATCACCTTTAATAAATTAGTCAAGTTCTTATAACACTACCCTCAATCTCATTAGTATTTACCTATAATCCATCAGAGCAAACCATTAACTGTTTCAACTTCAGTGTAATTAGTATCACTGAAAGATTCTCAGTTTATAGTACAATAGTTCATAGTAAGATGGATACAATCACCAGCATAATGTACCCATAGGGGAATGGCAATTGTGAAGAATGTCATCATAACTATTGCACAAAATTGTTCTTCCCCTACAAGACTACAGATGCTATCATCTTACTTATCCTAGCAAGCATCAGGTGTCAAAACACAGTACTATTTTCTTTTCAGTATGTAGTCATGCTGGTGTGCTCACTTCCTGGGCCAGATTAATCTTCTTTATTGTTTGTTTTTCTGTGTCAAGCCATATCACATCTCCTTAGGAAATATACATAGAAGGAGGAGCAACATATTTGCAAAATTGGCAGTTGGACCCCAGTGTGTCCAATGCATCTTTCCTGCTGTCACTCAGTGTCTTTCCTTTTTTTTACATTTCATAAAAGGAAGGGCATTGGTTCTTCTTTTTCCATGGCCATCTCCTGCTATTGTCTAACCAACTACCCTGCATGTATTTCTCTGTGAATGCTCTGCCTCATAAATCTTTTTTGACTCGTTCCATCTTCAGTCTTCCTTATCTGCATTTGTTACCGACTGCATCTTACTCAAACTAATGATAATCTAATTTTTCAGTTTTTCGTCCTTTTAATGTCTCAAAGTCATTTATTGCATGACCTCACCTGCTTCAAATTCCTCGGTTAGTAATGAAAAAGGGGAAAAGTTTTCTAAAAAGCCATTAGTGAAAATCCACCAGGGAGAGGGCAAGTTGAATTCCCAACAAGTTTTAAAGACTTGCTCATTTTCTTCCCTGTTTCCTTTACATTACACATGGGAACTTTATAGACCAACAAGAATTAGTATAGGCAGAGCAATAACACTTACTGATTGTACCATGCTTCATGTTTTTGTGGCAAACCTTTATTGTCTATCCTTTCTAATCCCTGCTGACCCTGTGCTGTCAGCTCTTTAGTCCTATTTCTGCTAAGACTCCACAGCACCTTTTCCTCCCAAATGTAAGTAACCTCTTGTAAACTCCGCCATTTTTTTCTTTTTTCTTTTTTTTTTTAATACTTGGACCATGGAAAGGACCTGAGATTTTTCTTTTTATAAAAAACTTCATAATTAATTTATTTGAAATAATGTAAGTGCAATAACAATTCTATAAAGTTTCACATAATTCTGGAATGACTGAGACCTAGTACTTCATGTTGCCGCAGCTGGACAACAATCCATTGATAGGTTATCCATTCTTCTCAAGAGGACACATTGTTCAAAACACAACTGGCTTCCTGAATCCCTCTTAACTATCTGGAATTAATGAAGAAAACCAAAAGTTCTCTAAGAAACAACTAGAAACAGAAGGACAATCTTTTGCCATATATTCCCCACCAGAGTTTACTACATACTTGGCTGAATGACAAACTGATATTCATTGTTAGTCCAAATACTACTTCAGAGTGCTGTAATCTGTACTGTTACGCCTGTTATATGTACTCTTATAAAGCCCTGGTCCACCACTACAGGTCCAGGTTTTATTAGGAGAATAGCAAGAAAAATTATCTTTCTGGAGATAACCACTATGTCATTCACTCACTCACTTGATATTCTCATTTGATGGTACTTCTGGAAGTTCCACAGTTATCATGCCATCTAAGTTGGTCTTTCCAATGAAGACTGGCTTGGTACGAAGCACATCGGGTGCAGTCTTTGCTGTCACTCTGTGCTGAAGACCTCCAGCACTATTCCCTCTGTTTGTCAGCACAAACGAATACGATGTCTCTGGCTTCAAGTTAGTGATCAGCTTTTGAGTAGCACGTCCATCAACCTCCACCACCATTTTGCCATCATCATAAAGGATCTAAGTTAATATATAAATCCAATGTGTTTTTTGTTACTGAGGGAAGGCAACTGATACTGTCACACTGTTCAGGAATGAGTCTAGCTATAAATTTAAAATGAAAGTTATTGGCATTTTAGGCTGCAAGATAGTACTAAATTCACTACTGCAATTAAACTTCTTCTAATCTGCAGGAAAAA
The DNA here is from genome assembly GCA_013399475.1 of Chauna torquata. Taxonomy (NCBI): domain Eukaryota; kingdom Metazoa; phylum Chordata; class Aves; order Anseriformes; family Anhimidae; genus Chauna; species Chauna torquata. The sequence continues at coordinate 8,449 of VXAL01011629.1, forward strand.
AAAAAAAACCTATATTAATTCAAAGTAGAGTAAGCATTCCTAAAGTCCAATTTCACTTATTCAAACTCAGTACCGTTGCATGAACCCAGTATTTATACAAAGGCACACTTATCCTTAAAGGTACTTTGATTTATTTCATTCATACTCCATATTCAGAAAGTTTTTGAAACATTTATTTCCATAAAATACAGCTCTTTGCTGGCCACTGCCAGAGATGACAAAAAATGATGGAGAGTCTCAAAGAAGTAAAGACTGGCCAGACTGCAAGTTGCATTGAGTCTCTTTACCTGGCTAATGCTATAGTTAGTGGAGTAAAAGAGTTACAGTCCAAAGATGCATTGTTGTAAATGTGAGGAGATGAAAAACAAGAAGATACACAGATCTAGTTATTACAGAAAAGAGTAAAAATAAAAAGAAAATTGTTTTCTTTTCACTGTTTAGTCTAAAATATAGTAGCAATGAACTACAAATTAGCAACATGTTCATACCATGCATAACAACCATTATTAGCCTGACTTGGAAATACTGCCACAAAAACAGGAATTTCATATTGCCAAAGCACTAAGTTTAACAGCTTAGGTCAATATTGCTGATTAGTTTGCATTCTTAAATACAGCAATACCAAAAAAAATCCACATGTTCCGTAAGCTACTTAACCAGTTAAATGTCATTCTCTGGTTTCTGTATTTTCTCTCTAACAAATATAAAGCAACTTACTTTGAAAGGCAAGGCTGAATTGTAGTTTTCTGGAATTTCCCAAGACAGCAAAACAGAAGTCTTCATTACTGCTTTAACATGAAAATTTTTTGCAAACACTGCTGGAAAAAAAGGAAACAATGTATAAAAACAACATCATGTAGTTTAAATTTTCTTGTATTTCCACAGATACCTGGGAGTTTTAGCTTTCCATGTAGGTCAAAGAAACAACATTAATTCAATTCTCCTACCTGTTCGCTCATATTTAAATATAACATTCTAACTCATTCTCTTTCTTATCTAGTGACAACCCGACATGTACATTCTCCTTACCTGAAAAAATGGTGAAGATGTTAGCCAGAACTTGCTTGGCAAGGGACAACTGAATTCTAAGGTATCCAAAACATATTAAGATTTACATACTTTACCTTTTGTGTTTGTTGAAACTATTTTTATGAATGGGCCGGTCAGTTTTATTTACAGCTTCAAAAATACTGATATCCAAAGACCGATACTCCTTTAAAGGTCAACGCCATAAGCAGACAAATCCTACCTTGATCCACGGGTAGTGTCCTGAACTGGACACTTGGACTATATGGACCAGGCCCTTTGCTTGTGTGGGCACGTACTTTTACATCATACGTGGTATCTGGTTTTAAGCCAGAAAGTGTCATAGTAGTATCAGCAGGAACAACAGGAAGTTCAACTGGCTGGTAAGCGACATTGATATCTCTGTACAAGATGGTGTATTTGGTGATAATGCCATTTCTCTCTGCCAAGAGTGGCATCTGCCAAGTTAATTGAACTGATGTAGAAGTAGAGCTTTCTGAGTGGAGATTCTGGGGAAATCCACTGGGTACCTCTTCAGGAACAGAAATCTCTTTAACCATTTCCTCCCCAAATCCCACTTTATTTCTAGCTGAGAGCCTGAAGATGTAAGACGCTCCTTTGTGAATGTCTGTAGCTGTGAAGTGATCTTCCTTCTCTGAGAACTCCATGGTTGTAAATGTATCCACATCCTTGCGACCAAACTTCAGGCGGTAACCCTGTAGCGGGCCAAAGGTGTCCACAGGAGGGTGCCACTGAATTAGAGCTGTGTTCATCTGCGTGTGGCTAATCACAAGCCGAGGTTTGCCTGGAACTGTAGCACAACATTATTTAAAGATGACAAATACAAACAGAATTGCATATAAAATTTTTGAGGCTAGTTTTAACAGGAATATAGATAATTTTCTCTTCCAATCTTTCTCTTCTCTTTGTTCCACAAATTTTTACCTTATGGAAGAAATAATGTCTGCTTCCTGCACCACTGAGCCATATGATGTAGTAAACTATGATAGTAAAGCCATCTTTTGTTCATTGTATTCTTCCTTTACTATTCTAAATACGATACCTTCCTAATACCCTTACTAAATATAGAGAACATTCAGAGGAGCAGGAGTTAGGAACACCAGTCAAGAAGTAAAACTTCAAACATACATCTTATGAGTAGCTCTGTCTCACTTACAAATCTTTGCTTGCAAAATAAAGAGTATTGTCAAAAGTATTCATTACATTAATCCAAGGTATATTTCTGCTGTTCCTGTAAATGGAAAAATAATTAATAACAGCAATAATACAATAGTATTAATAGTATAATAGTAATTATAATAATGAAAAAAGTTTGTCAATCTGTTTAATGTAATACTTGCCATTGAAAGGTAAAATGCTGCAAAAGGGAAGTCAGGCCAACTTTGTCATCAACAGCTATTATCATAGATATTGTAGAATCTATGATCCCATTTTCAGTATAGAAATGACCTTCAGCATGGGCTGTTTGAGCTTGAAGTGGTAGCATAGTTTTGAGCTTAATTTCTTGGTTGTCCTTGCTTATCACATATTGAACTAGTTTCCAGCATGTTTTTGGTGCACATGAACTGGATTTCTTTTGGAGAAGAGTAAATTTACCAGATGATTTTCTGTACCTGCACACCTGATATGCTCAAATCCTTAACTGGGACCTAATAAGCCAAAGCATTGATTCTTGTTTTAGAATCATAGAATCATTTAGGTTAGAAAAGACCTCTAAGATCTTCAAGTCCAACCTTTAACCTAGCACTGTCAAGTCCTCCATTAAGCTATGTCACTAAGATCTACATCTAAATGTTTTTTGAAGACTTCCAGGGATGGTGACTCAACTACTTCCCTGGGCAGCCTGCTCCAATGCTTCACAACCCTTTCAGCGAAGAAATTTTGCCCCATATCTAACCTAAACATCCCCTGGCACAACTTGAGCCCATTTCCTCTTGTCTTATCTCTTATTGCTTGGGAGAAGAGACTGACCCCCACCTCCCTACAGCCTCCTTTAAGGTAGTTGTTTGAAGCTATAAGGTGTCCCCTGAGCCTCCCTTTCTCCAGGCTAAACAACCCCAGTGCCCTCAGCCGTTCCTCATAAGACTTGTTCTCCAGACCCTTCACTAGCTTTGTTCCCCTTCTTTGGATATTTATTCATATTTGCTTACATATTTATATATTTCAATTAGAAATATTTCATTAACATATATTTCAAAATTATCTGTTTCTATTACAAATAAATATTTGATAATGAAGAATATCCATAATAGTATTGAGATATTTGTTGTTCATTGTGTGCCAGTACCTGACAGATCAAGAAACTAGAGTGGTTTGGGCAGTAGTAGTGCCATGATAACAGTCTTCCAAGAAGACTAATTAGTTCTATGTACATTCAAAGCCTTCCCATGTGAATGTAATTGGTGCACTGTGAGCTCTGGTTCCTGTATTTAAACACTTCAATGGGTTTTACTGCTTATCTTCAGTTCTCAGGCACCCAACAAATCAGATTCTTATTGTCAGAACTTCTGACTACCATTCCAAACTGAATTAGGAATAAGGAGAGAGGAATGGCAAGGCTTGAGGAAATTCTGCATTTAATAAGCTCTTTCCTCATTATGTCTATCAAAAGTCCTGACACTGCTTCTAATTGCATATGAATTGTAGCTAATTTTTATATAAGTTTTCCAAATATCCTTCCTTTTAAATGCCTAGCTCACCTGCAAATATATTCCCAGGAATTTTATATGCTTTTTTCCTACACTTTCTGTTGCATAAAGCGTCTCTCTCTGACTAGTTCTGACTTCCTTATTGATTACTATGCGCCTTTATGGAACAAAGAAAAAGCTCTGAAGGCCTTTGGCAGGCCATATTTGTCTCTGTGTTATAACTATTACTGAAGCCAATGGAGCATATGAAAGAGAAGAAGAGTCCACACAAATAGAGTAATAACTCCTTTAGCTTTCTAGAGAAGAGACTGCTGGAAGGTGTCACTAAATTATTTATGTGATAATTTTTTTTTTTTTT
>VXAL01011629.1:22671-35171 GCA_013399475.1 Chauna torquata
AAAAAAAAAAAAAATCAAAAAGTACAACACAGAACAATAAAGCAGTTAAAAAAATGCCTGAAAATAAACTCATGTGTTTCAAAACAACAACTGTAAAATCAAGAAAGAGGCAGAAAGATTCCCCCTGTAAGTTATTTTTATGTTAAAGGAGGAGAAAAAAGGATATGTATGGGTTCAAAGGGGCAGCAAATACACTTCATTGACAAAAAGGTATTTTCTGTTAAAAAATAAAAATGTCAGATATACAAATAATGTAGAAAGTACAAATCTCGGATTAAAAAAAAAACTCTAACAGTCATAATATTTGCGAATTTAGAAAAAAGTAGAAAAAAATACTGTTAGCCTACATAAAAGACAGCAGATCGACAGAGTCATAAAGGTGCAAACTGATGGAGTGGAGGCAACATACCATCTTCATCTGTCCGAATCAATACTGCTAAGCTGTCTGGGCCAGGTCCAACATCAGTATGGGCAGTCACAGAGATCCGGTATTCTGTCCATTTTTCCAGCTGTTCCAAAAGGTACTGGGTACTGTCCGAGGAAATTCCCAAAATTTCATGGGGTTTGACATCTTCTCCATCAATCCCAATGTATTTGATGGAGTATTCAGTGATAACGCCATTCTGTTTTTCCACCGGTGGAGGTTTCCAACTTACCAAAATGCTAGTGGAGCTAGGGCTTGTGCAACTAATGTCTTGAGGAGGAGCTGATGGCTCTAATTTCAGTTGTGGGTTAAAGGAGGATTTGAGTGAAAGGATAGGAGTGATTGAAAAAAAATGAAAAAAACAAAAAAAAACAAAAATAAATAAAAGACCAAAAAATTAAAATAAAAACTAAACAAGAAAAGAAGTAGAAACTTAAAAAGCAAAACATCAGATAATCATATGCACCTTGGCTTATTAACATGAGGAAACTGAAAATGAATAGATGAACTACACAGTGAAAAAACATGTAGGGGATATACATGAAAACGAAACCTCAAAATAATATTACCTACCTGTAATTAAAATTCTTCTTGAAATAAAACAAAAATATGACATTTCTGGCTACTGATCTATCTTTGTACTCATTGCAACTAGTGCAAGTTATAATATTTTAAATGATGCACGACATGTATTTATTTACAAATTTGGACATAACCCCTTGAAGTTGGTTTACCTTCTTTGAGAATATTTCTCCTTTTACAGAACCACCCAAACTCGCACTAATTGCTAGAAATTGCTCCAAACATTCTTGTAGCCTCCCAACTCTCACAGACAAATGATTCTTTTTTTTTTTAATAACAGGGTCTGCCTTACACAAGTCAACCACAAACAGGGTTTAAATGGAAAGCATTTACTCAAACGTTTATTGTAGCCAACATACTAGAAGCATGCAGTCAATAAAAGATGAAGAAAGTCTTAGTCAAAGATTTACCTACCAGAAGAAAGTGACAGGCTTGTTGATTCTGACTTTAACTTGTACTTACCCTAGATCAGCTGTCAGTTTGTTTGTTTGTTTGTTTGTTTTTAATCTCCTCTTGGACACAGCTTTGCTAGCAAGGAATTAAATCCTACCAGTAATGTAGGTTATTTTATATGAAAAACAAATATCTACCCCCAAACACTGTGTCAAGAAAGCAGGTATTCATTTTACAAATAGAATTCACAACCTGAGGTTATTAGAAAGGTGAAAGACTCTAACTTTGTTTCACATCTTTTCACCAAAACCAATCTTTTGGAGCAAAAGCGCTCACCTTTACTGATTCACAGTCAAAGGAAATTGTTAGCATAGTTACCTTTTCCAGGTTCCAGAGCATTTAAGCATGTATGTCTTTCCATTGCTTTCAGTGAGACAATTCAAATACTGAAAGCCAGGTATGCATTCATGTGCTTAAATGCACTTCGCCTTAACGAAGTGTGTGCTTAGTAACTGAGATCACTCAGAGCACCAAGAAATTAGCCAAAGTTTAGATTCATTGGCAGACGTGGACTTCTGCCCCATTTTTACCTTCTCTCTTTTAAGGAAAACATAAATTTTGGGTGCAAGATCTTGATGAGTCTTTAATTTTTTATCTTTTTGTGTATTATTGTCTTCCCATTCTAAAGGGAAAAAAGAAACAAATAGACTTTTGACACTTATGCTAGGCACATCAAACAAATGTAAAGCAACAGAGGAGGCCTAGGACCCTGCTGTGATCTATTGCATTTACACTTGTATGTTTTGATTCCCCACAGGTTTTCTACAGGGATCAATGGCTTTTTACTCAGTATGGTACTCTCTGCTCTTCTGAAGGGAAAACAGGAGGGAATGTATGACCGTTTCAACTAATTAGAGGAGGTGGATTGGGGGGGGACAAATGAAAATTATGGCTTTTTTTTTTTTAAAGCTAATTCAGTAATTGAGTACTCAAAACATGTCGGTCCACTTCTACCATTGATTTGTGGAAGAAGTAGAATGTACATATAATGTCCGTTAAGGATCCTGTATGTAAAGAAATAATTCCCTGTAGCGTCTTTCTCTGAAATCAAGATGAAAGGCAACAGTGTATTCTGGTGAATATTGCTAATGAACTTACAGAAGCTTATTAATTTTTAATCCATGACACTATAAAATAAATGTAACTGTTTTATGTAACTCAGCATAACCTGTAGGCTACCTGTGTAACCGGTTTTATTACATAATAAACAATGTTTAAACCCACTGCAATCTTTTTAGGATATAACCAGGGTCTGCTTATATACTACTGAAATCAAACAGATTTTCCTACTATTTGAGGGTATAAGGCTTTTTTCAGATATAATACCACACTCTTACATTTCAGAAGGGAAAAATGGCAATGCGCTTATATATGGAACATACCACCTTGGCCCCTAAACGCTCATTCTTTATGCGCAGTTCAAGCAATCTTCAACCAATACGTTATAAAAGAATGAGCATTCTAAGTAGCTGAAATGGCTCCAAGAGTAAATAAATACCCTTTTCTACATCCAATTATTGATTTTGTGTTATCAAAGACAATATGTGCATTGCCACCAGTCTTGTGTAATATGGTAGTCTTTCATGTTTATTCAAAATGGCTTAGAAATACTATAGAAGCACACTTAGCTTTGGTTGAACTTAAGCTTTACACCACTACATCTCCTATTACACTAATTATTATTAATATATAACACTAACAACTAGTGATGATGTAATCACACCTATCACAGACTGCTAATTAAAGAAAAAATCTTGTCAATTGAGAATCTGATTTTTTTTTTGAATAATATTACTTTAAGAAATGATCATTTAATGAAAAACAAACTCAAACAGAATTGCAATAAGTTTTCAAATTATACAGTGTAACGTAAACTGTTAGGAAAACATAATTTATCCAGTAAGAGTAGCACTTCTGAATATCACCCTTGCATACCTGATTGTTTTACTTAGGTTTAAGTTAAATATTGTTAAATGTATATATAAATGATGTATTTTTTTGCATCACATTTGCACAGAAATGTGATGAGCTTATTGACATTGTTTCCATGAGCAGCCAGTCAGAAGTTTTCTACTGGTGTAAATAATGACTGAATATTACATAAAGCCCAGATAAAAAAATTCTAACTTAAACTCAGAAAGAGTAGTTATTATAGAAGAACAGTTATATGGAAATTTTTGATACAGTCAGAAACATTCAAATTGGCCCACTCTACAACATTTTTTACCACAGGAACATCCTACAGGAGCAACCTAGGCAGGTTGCATATTATGGGTGGAGGACTGTTCCTAATCTATATCTATTGCATGATAAAACATATTATCCTACTATCCCTATTATAACATAAAACCAAAGATAATTATGACAGCATAGTATTGTCTTCTTAGACATTGGCTTTCTCTAAGTCTTTACAAAGTCTTTTTCTGAAGCTGTTGAAAAGCCACACATATATTAAGTTGATCACACTATTTTAAACATCCATTTGCTGTATTAAGACCCATGAATGCTATATTTTGTATCATTCTGTTTTCTTGTCTTGCTGTCTCACTGGGCTATTTAGATTAATCTCTTTGACAAATATAACAGAATAAAGTTACCAAGGAAAGACACCTACTTGACTGCATGGTTCTCGCTGAGATTTCTGCTGTCGAAGCACCCAGACCTTGTGGAGAACGTGCAGCTAGACGGAATAAGTACAAGCTGTTTGGCTTCAAGCCTTGCAGGCGATAAGATGTGGTAGGTTCAGTGGAAACTCGTTGCTACAGGTAAGTAATAAGAGAGTTAAATGTCTTCATTAACATTCAGTCAGAGATGCTGAATTGCATATGAACATATGCAATATGTTGCCCACAGAAAAAATGCTTTTATACTCTAATGATAACCCCTCTGATAAAATTGTAACATATAAATTCAAGAAAAAAATCAGAACAAAACCAAACCAAAACAGAACAGAACAAAAACGAATACATTACTTTTAACAAATGCACATTAAAGAACAATATTTTTTTAAAGCAGACAGCTTAACGGGTTAAATTCAGAGCCAGAAATACTGTTTGACTATTTGAGGAAATAATAGGTATGTATAAAGCATAAAAGGCTTTTCAGACAATAACACATGAGCAAAGCCTTATCTATAGTTACCTCATATGACAGTGAAGTACAGGGATCTGTTATGAGAGTAATCTTGGATTTAAGGATAACCCCGTAGTTAATTTTCTGTTGAAAATCTTAAGAAGCAAATTATTCCAACTGTAAGCTATTAAACAGGGGCCTGCATCCTACCCCCCTCCACAAAATATATTTGTGCATTCACTGTGTATGTGTGTCATAAACATAAACTCAGCTGAAGCATCAGCAATGAGACAATGATGCAGCACAAATCATTGAGGTTGACACTCTCCTTTCAGACTGACAGGTTCTTTATTTTGTCTAGGACACCTGGAAATATTACATGGTTTTCATATTAGCAGTAAGAACAGTTTATTCTACCGACTACAGTACTAACAGCACAGAAGCACTCAAACTGAAAATTCTTTATGAAAGAATGGTATAGAAAAAGTCCATAGCAACTCTTTATCATTAGAGGAAAATGTATTTTCTTCTCAAAGATTACTGAAAGATAATAAGCTTCATTAAGTGTCTTACATGGCAGTAAACAGAAATAGATATTTTCTAAGGCTGAAAATAGGCTTCAAAGTGAAAGTGTAAGTGCAAAAAATCTTAGTAACTCCATAACATTCAGCAAAACACCTCTGCTTCCAAGCCTTTGTGGAGGAACAGGCTTGGCAAGATGTGATCAGGGAGGGTTGTCAGAAACCGGATGCAACATCTGTGGATAACCTGTGAACAACGGCAAAGTTCCTTTGCTGATAACCATCAGCAGGTATATTCTGTTGTTTACACACTCAAAGTCAAATAGGTTCACTGCTGGGTTTAACAAACTGTTTAGTATCAAGGCTTTTATACTGAGGAAAGTGACCAATGCTAGCATTTTATGTCTATCTCACTAACAACTACTTAAAGGATGCATAATATTTTCACTTACCTCCTCCCCATGCTCCCCATCTTTGTAAACCAGTTCATAGCTGGAAATAGTATCAGAGCGTGGAGGTGTCCAGGAAAGTAATATGCTCGTTTCAGACTCAGGTTCCGCCTTGAAGTTCAATGGCTGACCAGGGACTAAAGAAAAAGAGGTTAGCAGTGTTGCCAATTGTTTATTTGGCTATTTAAACACATATCATTCAAACCCTTTAAACTATTATCTGGATATTTCACACAATATTATTTTTATCAGACTTACTGAGCTTAAACAAATTGATTAACTGTGCTATGAAATAAATTAATCTGAACTCAGAAAAAGAACAATGATATATTTAACTTGCACATTACAAATTATCAAAGATTTTAAACAAATGCTTCACAGTGCAAATAATACACATAGAACTGAAATGTAGTTGAAAAGAAGCCTGGTGTTTAACACCAGCAAGTTTAACCCATGTGTGAAATGTAAATGTTGCCCTCATTTACTTCTGCAAATGTACATCAAACAATAAAGTTGACTGTGAAAAGACAGTAAAATATATCCTGTCATTGGAATGTATACAATCATTTTGGCACACAAGCTCTAAAACATTAGTTTCAGTTAATAGTGATGTATGAAACAGTCTTCCACACCACTTCTATCTTTTCAAGAATAAATATGGCATGCCCTTGTTTTTGAAGAAAAAAATTTGAGATGTGATTCTTAGCACATACTGAGAACAGGTGTGACAAGTACAATGTGATAATAATTGCCTTACAAGTCACTTCTCAGGGTAGAATTTTATTATAATATTATAAGTGTGTTTCTTTTGTACAGTAAGAGACTTAAAAATCCAACGAAGCAAATGGTAAAAATAATTTGTGACTGTAATTCTTATCTTCCCCAGACTTCTACAGAATGTCACTCTGTGGAAAACACTACCCTCATGTATGCTAGCAGAGGTTTGATATCTAACTTTTAAACAGACAGATAACCTGTCAACATAAAGTGCATATTCAGTCTGTATGGAGACTGTAATTCCCAACATTCACACATTTTTTTACAGAAACAGGGAAAAACAGAAAAGGAAATGTGTAGAAGAATGTTGCCTGTTTCTGAGGGAATGAGTGAAAGAGAGAGTCTCTCACAGTCTCTTCACAGAAAGAAAGATGGATAGGAGTAACCAGTCATTTTTCTAAAAGATGCCTTGTGTAAGAAAAGAACACTTCCTGGGTACTGCAAAGTCCAAAAAGGTTTTGTTTTTCATAAAGATCATAGGATCATAGAATTATAGAATATCCTGGGTTGGAAAGGAGCCACAAGAATCATCAAGTGAAGCTCCTGGCTTCACACAGGACCATCTAAAAATCAGACCAGATGTCTGACAGCGTTGTCCAAACGCTTCTTGAACTCCAGCAGGCTTGGTGCCATGACCACTTCCCTGGGGAGCCTGTTCCAGTGCCCAATGTCACCTCAGGCAAGAACCTTTTCCTAAAATTAATCTAAACCTCCCTCTGACACAGCTCCATACTGTTCCCTAGGGTCTCTTCTCTCTGGTCACTGGAGAGAAGAGATCAGCACCTGCCCCTTCACTCCCCCTTCATGTGGAAGCTTAGGTTGTCAAAGTAGACAATGTTCAAAAGCTTGGTCTGTTGTAACTGTAATAATCCTTAGTCTTCAATCCACAGCCAATCCTTGGTTTAAAGTTAACAATATGTTTTATTCTGCAGTTTACATGTTTAAATAAGCATATATTTGGAGGTATACATAAGTATTTTTCTGTCTCTTTCTTCCGTAATCCACTAGCTAACAGACCTTGGGGATCTCTGACTCTCCCCTCTTTCTACCTAATCTGGGAAGGTCAGAATAAAACCACCATTCTCTGAATTCCTTCATTAGCTATCCTCCCTTTGCACATTGAAAACAAAACAAAACAAAACAAAACAAAACCCAAGAAACTTAGAGAAGCTTAGAGAAGAAGAGACTGAGGGGTCACCTTGTTGTGATCTACAACGTCCTCACAAGGGGAAGTGGAGAGAGACACACTAATCTTATCTCTCTGGCAACCAGTGACATGACCTGAGGGAACAGCATGAAGCTGCATCAGGGGAAGTTCAGATTGCATATTAGGAAAAGTTTCTTCACTGAGAGGGTGATTGGGCACGGGCACTGGAACTGGTTCCCCAGGGAAGTGGTCATGGCACCGAGCCTGTCGGAGTTCAAGAAGCATTCGGACAATGATCTCAGACATATGGTTTAATTTTTAGGTAGTCCTGTGTGGAGACAGGAGTTGAACTTGATGATCCTTGTGGGTCCCTTCCAACTTGGGATATTCTATGATTCTATGAAATAGTTTAAAGCTCAAGAGTTTTTCTGGTACACACAAGCTAATGTATATTGCTCAGAGAGTACATGTACTTCTGACAAGTTTGAGTAAAGAAAGAAAATATGAGAAGATATATAAGAAGTGTGTCCTGGGCAGAAAAATGGAGACAAACAAACATAGCTTTTATTTTCAGACAAATCACAGAATCACAGAATCACAAGGTTGGAAAGGACCTTCAAGATCATCTAGTCCAACCGTCATCCTATCACCAATACTACCCACTAAGCTACTAAACCATATCTTGTAGCACCTTGTCCAGGCGCCTCTTAAAAACCGCAAGGGTCGGTGACTCCACCACCTCCCTGGTCAGGCCATTCCAGTGCTTGACCACTCTCTGAGAGAAAAAGTTTTTCCTGGTATCTAATCTAAATTTCCCCAGGCTCAACTTGCGGCCGTTACCTCGAGTCCTATCATTAGTTATCTGGAAGAAGAGGCCGACCTCCTCCTCATCACAACCTCCCTTTGGGAAGTTGTAGAGTGCAGTGAGGTCTCCCCTGAGCCTCCTCTTCTCCAAACTAAACAATCCCAGCTCCCTCAGCCGCTCCTCATAAGACTTGTGTTCCATACCCCTCACCAGTTTCGTTGCCCTTCTCTGGACACGTTCCAGGGCGTCGATGTCTTTCTTGTAGTGAGGGGCCCAAAACTGAACACAGTACTCGAGGTGCGGCCTCACCAAAGCTGAGTACAGGGGGATGATCACCTCCCTGCTCCTACTGGTCACACTGTTTCTAATACAGGCCAGGATGCCACTGGCCTTCTTGGCCACCTGAGCACACTGCCGACTCATGTTCAGCCTAGCATCGATCAACACTCCCAGGTCCCTTTCCTCATCGCTGTCTTCTAGCCACTCAGCCCCAAGCCTATAGCGTTGCATGGGGTTATTGTGGCCAAAGTGCAGGACCTGGCACTTGGCCTTGTTAAACCTCATCCCGTTCGCCTCAGCCCAGTAGTCCAGCCTGTCCAGATCCCTCTGAAGGGCCACCCGACCCTCAGGCAGATCGACACTACCTCCCAACTTGGTGTCGTCTGCAAACTTACTGAGGGTGCACTCAATCCCCTCATCTAAGTCATCAATAAAGATATTAAACAACAATAAAGATATTAAAGATAGGTCCCAGTACCGACCCCTGGGGGACACCACTCGTAACGGGTAGTATAAAGATAAAAGGCAAGAAACATTATACCAAAGCTTATACAGACAATTCTTTACTCTAAAATTTCATGTTTGTAATTGAATTTGCCTAAATAATATACTTGTCCTATTCCATCCTCAGTAGAATCAAATCCTTTGACCCACAATGCAGAATAAGGACATTCTTAGCTGTAGATTTTGGAATTGAGCTTTCCTTATGAAAAAGGCTTAGATCTACAGCTCTTTTCTGATGACTTAATTTCTTAAAACAGTGTCTTTTGATAGTGAAGAGAACACTGCCCGAAACAACTGGGCAAAAGGACAGGGCTTTTTCTTTAAATGTTAAGCAGAATACTTAAATGTGAAACTGAATGTAAAACTTTTTTTTTTTTGGTTGGTTGGTTGTCTGATGTTTCGTTCTCTTCTGCTCAAATTACATGTTCTTAGTTAACATTTTCAGTTTCTGCTGACCAGCATAGTGAAAAGCCACTCATACGGCTCTTTCAAAGAACCATTCTGTTGTACTAACAAATGAAAGATTCTCACGAACAGGCTTTTTTGAACAAAATTCTTCAGTTTTTACAATCACCCTCCAAAGATCCAAATGCATATTATGGAGGAAAATTTTAAAGGAAACCAAACTGTCAGAGGCTGTAAATCACAGGTATCAATCAGATTTTTTGTATATACATGCTAATGCCCCCCAAAGTAAGCATAAAGTTTAAGCTACATATTTATCATTACAGGCTTATTTGTTTAACTAAAGGAAAAAAAGAATCAAAACCTAATCACCATTCCATTAATATTTTTATTCTTTTACATATATTTCTATTAAACTAACTTCCACTGTTTTTTTTCACGGCACATGTATAATTTATTTGGCACAAGTATATTTGGATGACTTTCAGCCTGAAAGACTTAGACCAAAACAATCATGTTCAGACTTAGATTACAACAAATCTGGTAGAGAAGGGCATTATATTCTGCAGTGCTCACAGAAGAGAAACTGCCAGCTAGAAAGATGGGTGAATCAGGTTTTAAAGATACACAGAACTTGAGCACTGCACTAGACTTTCTCATACATGTTTATCTCTTATGACTTCAAATGTTCATATTCTTTCAAGCTAAGTATCAGTGCTTAAAAATGACGCCTGTGTGCCACATTTTTGGTTTTCTTTTGATTTTCAACATTGTCTCACATAAACAATGTCAAGTCAACTCTTGAAGTTGAAAATGTGTATTGAGACTTCCTCCTGCACCATTAACATTGTCAGCATTTCTTCAGATTACAACAGTGATCAGAAACAGATGGGCATGTTTAATAGCAAGTTCATTAAAGGTTTTAATAAACAGAGCTCTTCTGAACTGACCTCAGTAAGTAATGTAACTTGGCCAGTTCAACTGAGTCTCATTGCTCATTATTTCAATTGCTTCATCCTTCTCTGGTGAAGCCACTGAAACTCTTACTAATCTAAGAAAGTTTAAAATTTTAAGTTAAAACACAGGCAAGGAGCTCACTAAACCTTAAATATTTTTTTTGCATATCGGTTCCAAAAGAAGCCAAATGCCAATATAAATATTCGTTCCTGAAAAAATTTACAAAAGCCAAAATTACAATATGGTGCACATATTTACATTTGTGCGCACATACGCACATTTTAATGGACCAGTAGGTCTAGAAAAGTTATTTCAGTAACTTCTCAGCTGAGATACTGCGAAGGGTAACACCTAGACCTCTGTGTAATGCAGTGCTTACAAAGTTCCAAGAAAACTGTTCAATGTCTGTTCTTCATTAAATGTGTACTGAGTCTACTTTGAATTAACAGATATGCATACAGAAGTAAAAACTGGATCCAATGGAACTGTCTTCAATTATACTTAAAGACACATTTTTTTAAAGAATTTGAGGGATGCTACAATTCTACAACAAGAAAAATTCTAGTACTAAAAAATTCAAGTAGTATTATATAATAGTTCTAGGCAAGCACTGACCTACAGTAATACTTCATACAGCTTTTTCTAAACCACAAGACAAAGGGAGCTTTTATTTCTTATTGCTATAATAAAACACTTTCTGCAGTGTAGCTCCACCAGAACTTCTGGCTTCTGATTTCATAAAAATTATCTGCAATGTTTTTCACTATGCTTGCTTGTCCTTTCCTAATAAAACTAATTGATGGACCTAAAACTCCTGCGCAGAACCAAAACAACCTAACTGCAAACACAAAACAAGGAAATAGTGACCCTGTGGATTGCTCTTTGTAGGGGCAGGTTGGATTTGTCCTTATAAATCCAAAGTGCATAAAACTGCTTGCTTGTTCCTACACAATGGTTGACTTTTTGTTAATATCTTCACGTTTATGCTTTGAAGCGTGAGGGATAATTTCCTTTCTTCAATAATAACTTGCACTGTGGAATTGAGATACAGCTATCTGCAATCGCTGCCTGAATAAACTGTGGTTATCTTTGAGACCATTTTTTCTTCAACATTTTCAAGCTCAAATTTTCCCTCTGCAAAATTTCTGCATGCTTTCCCTGCTTCCCCCCCCCAAAATTCTGTTCACTGCTGGCTTACCTCCTGTTTGAGTGATGACTTGAATGTCACTAGAAAGTGGTCCATCCCCAACAGAAGTAAAAGCAAGAACCTTCACGGAGTATGTTTTCTGGGGCACCAGATTCCCAATAGTGGTAATATGGCTGTCAGCCACATTGTGCTTCAACCAGCCGTTGACATGCTGAGTAGGGTCCATGGTGTAATAAACTCTGTAACCCTGTATTTGTCCATTAGGTTCCTCAGGTTCTTCCCACTGTACCAAAATGGTGGTAGAGCTCAACATACGGGCCTGTACATTGCGTGGTGCACTTGAAGGTGCTTGCTCTGAAGTCCTTGTTGACACAGGCTCACTGGGTGGCCCTCGCCCAATGTTATTTACAGCAACTACCCGAAATTCATACTCTGAATATGGGCTTAGGCCAGCCACACTATAGCGTGTTGTGGCAACCCCATCAATTTCTTTATATGGCTCCTCAGAGTTTTTCGGTTTGTGTTGGATTATGTAGTAAGAAACTGGTTCAGGGTTTCCAGAATCCCAAGTCAATGTTATGCTTGTTGCTGTGCTTTCTGTCACCACAGGTGTTCCAGGAGGTTTGGGTAAGGCTAAGGATAAATACCAAAAAATGCAGTTAGCATTATGCAACAGCAGACCTTAATTACTACATTAAGAGATTTAAAAAAACAACCAACCAACCAAACAAACAAAAAAGCAGGAAAATTATAATGGAGAGAAAGCGTGATTTGTTCAGAGCAAGCTTTTGGCAATTACGATTTTCTCCAGAAACCTATCATAAAAACTTCATGTTCTGCATTAAAAGGTTTATTGATATAAAGCAATGATACTGACTTTTATAATAAGTCCCTTAAGCATATGCAGAAGAGGAATCTTATAGCCAGTGGACCATTACAGTTTAATTTTCAGTTATGTCCGGAACCTCTCATGTCCAC
>VXAL01011630.1:8682-25809 GCA_013399475.1 Chauna torquata
GTTGGCCTTCTTGGCCACAAGGGCACATTGCTGACTCGTGGTCAGCCTGCTGTCCACCAGGACTCCCAGGTCCCTCTCTGCAGAGCTGCACTCCAGCAGGTCACCCCCCAGCCTGTACTGGTGCTTGGGGTTATTCCTCCCTAGGTGCAGGACCCTGCACTTGCCCTCGTTGAACTTGATGAGGTTCCTCTCGGCCCAACCCTCCAGCCTGTCGAGGTCCCTCTGAATGGCAGCACAGCCCTCTGGGGTATCAGCCACTCCTCCGAGCTTTGTGTCATCAGCAAACTTGCTAAGGGTACACCCCAAAGTCATTGAAGTCACTGTTGTCTCTCAGTTTCTTGATTGCTGCCAGTAAGTAAGCAAGAAGCTCCTCTCAAAGGCTGGTCTACAGCAGGGAAGGTTAACAGACCCTCACAGGACAGATACAGCTTACACAGCAAGACTGCTTGTGCTGACACAGCTTATTACTACTGCCACAAATGAAATAACCTGTATTGACTTGTTTGTCAAAATGAGTTGCATTTGCAGTAGGTATTTGCTCTGCTGGTATGAAAATGCTGATCATTTTATTTTTTACGCCACAGCTATCACTAGACTTGAAAACACTCCTTGCTTTGACCTGTGTTGATGCCTTTCCCTCTCACTTCTCAATTGTCTGCATTTTTAAGGTTGGAGGTTAGCCATACTTCTGTATGCAGTTCTTAAGAATTCTTTGCTTACTGCCCGTATTGGTGCTTTCCTAGGAAGCATTTTTTAGGGACAGAGGTAAGGGAGGAGAGTTACTCTTTATTTTTATTTAATAATACCTCCAGAAACTGATTTTGGAGTGCAATTCTCTGGAAAAGGCTCTGGGTGGAAAATTTCAGTAGTACCATTTTGCACAGCACAATTCCCAGAAGACATGAAGGATCTTCCAGATAGGTTGCTGTGCAGCTGGGGGAACATTTCTTTCCGCCCTGCCTGCCTAGTCCAAAATCTTGTATTCATGGATTAAAGTCTCTGATCACTCACGAGATTAAGGATGACTGTCCATAAGTTTCTTATATTATTTAATTGCTTCCAGAGTTTTTCTGCTCCCTCTCTATCTATATTAAGGAGATTGCAAAGACAAATAATTCCGCAGATGTAGGAATAGTAACCACCCTAAGGAAAATTGTGTTTACTGGAAAAGGAGAATCAGAGTACAGGGAAGCACATGTCAAAGGGCCGATCGGAACAAATTCACTTATTTTAACATGCAGGTGCTCTGCATTCCCTTGGAATTTTCTTAACATAAGCTGCAAACAGCAACTGCCAAAGAAAAAAGATTCACCATGTCTTCTCAGCTTTTTTAATGCAAAGACCAAGACCTTTGTATTGAAATTGGAAATGTAAATTCTACCTGTATTAAAAGGTATTAAAATGGTAATTCAGATTCTACCTGTTGGATCAACTAGAAATGCAGTAGCACTGGACAAAACTGAAGGATTTTAACAACTGCTTGAAAATTAAGCTTCATAAACACTATGAAGAGACAGTTCTTCTGAAAGTCTAAATCCCACACACAGTTACCTATGAAATAAACAAGAGCTATCCTGTTTTTTAGGGGTGAAAACTTTCTTCTTTTTGAAGAATGCTTTTTTATCTCCTGTAGAGAGGGGTAACATAAGACAGAGCAAATACATTTACCAAAACAGAAACTTTGAATAACCATAAGTCAAGTCCAGCACTTTCTTCACTCCCTTCTGTAAACTGCCTCCAACCATATTTTTAAACACTAGCTTTGAAATGCAGTATCAGATGTCACCAATCTTCCCAAGGTCTTTGCAGCAATGGTGCTAACTACCTGATGTTGGAAGATGTAATTATTCACCTATATGCTCTCCCCACCCCCAGTTAAAGTACGGTCCAAAACAAATCATTCATCAGATTGAATGAAAGCAACTAGTAAGTGTTTTCTCATTTCTGTGTTCTGTGGTATTGTTTTTTTCATCCTTCATTAAAGAATCAGTAGTTCTCACGTTTTAAGCCTCTCTTGACAGAACATCACCACCTAGTGACTGTGGACGCTTATGGGAGCTTCCAGAAACAAGACTAGAACACCTTG
This sequence comes from Chauna torquata, assembly GCA_013399475.1. Lineage (NCBI taxonomy): Eukaryota > Metazoa > Chordata > Aves > Anseriformes > Anhimidae > Chauna > Chauna torquata. The sequence goes on from VXAL01011630.1 coordinate 10,769, forward strand.
CCAGGGAAAGGTTGATAGGAAGAAAAAAAGAAAATGAGAATGGGGAACGATCCTTTTTGTTATTTTCATTGGAACAATTTCCTAAGTAAGTTGAAAGAAGACATTGTAATGAAATGCAAGAATATATTTACAGGTTGATTAAATAAGGAACAATTAAGGAACAATCTTTACCATCTCAGATAAGAAAAGCTAGGCTTTTAGCTTACACTGTATCAGATCTGTTCAGCACTATTAGATATAATCTGAGTTCAATTAAAATGTAACCCCTCCCCTTCCCTCCCCTCCCCTCCTCTCCTCTCCTCTCCTTTCCTTTTTACCTTTTCCAAAAAGGGAAAGGAAAAAAGGAAAACAGGAAAAACAAGCCAGGCTTGTGAAGATGTTTACACAGACCTCCAAAATTGTGTCACTACTACCTTTTGATGAATGTGAGCACAAGACAACACGCTTGGTAAAAACAGGTAAAAAGATGTTGTTCCCAACATTGTTTCTCCAACGTGGACATGTCTGGAGTTTTCAGCTTGATCAGACAGTGAACACTGCTGTAACCAACACTAAGCAGTCTCACAGGTCTCTGCCAAAAGTAAGGGAGCAGCCAGGCCACCACATTACCTCTCAGTCAGTTGAGCCTGGAAATAATGACCTTGACAGCAACGGCTCTTTTAAGGGAGTTCCAGGGGAGCAAATCGGTAAAGTGTTTTCCCTTTTAAAGTGCTTGCTAAGGCATTTTCTCCCCAGTTCTTTCGTTGCTTAGTACATTGGAAGGACAATATTTGTGCTTTTCCTGCCAATGAAGTGCAGTTCCTGGCCCTGTTCCAAAGCTTCATGAAAGCTTTTTCCCACAGCTGCCAGGGGGAATCCTTGCAGGGGTACTGCACATATATCACCGTGATTAAAAACAGCAGTAGCAGAAGTTATCAATAGACAAAGCAGGGTAAGAAATAAAGGTGCCGTTTGGAGGCTCTACAGAGAAAGTTGCATTCAAAAGCCTGAGTACAGGTCCATTGAACCAACACTTGTTTTACTATAGATGTCAGTAAAAGCAAGGTCAAATATAAGTTATGATAGCTAGGTTTACTATCAGCTTTCTTAACTTAGTAAAGATGAGATTAACTCAAAATAGGCCTCTTTTCTTATTGTTTGCAGGAGTAAAGTCTTCACTGTGAATTAGACTCAGACCAATAACTCATTTTTGTATACTTAGGAGGCATCACTGACAAGAATTATGTCACTGGCAACCTATATTAGCAATGTTCAACAGAAGTAAAATGTACACTTCTCATACTGTATTTTTTAGAGCAAACTGATAAGGCAACTTTAACATGCATCACTAACCATCAAAAATATTCTTGATACTATTATCACTTGGTTCTAAACCTACATATAAATATACTCCTACCAGAAAAGATTTTCCCCAAATACTAGACGCTGGAGATTGCAAAGAGGTGGCCAGCAACAAGCTACAGACTAGTTTCATTTTAAAGCCAAGATCAGGTGTTACAGTCCTCTCCTGCGATCATACTGTATTTTTCACCAGTTAAGCAAAATATGGGCCTTATTAACTAAAACCAAATTGCCCAGTGATGCTCTAATTCACTTAGTGCAGCAAATTATTTCATTTGACTTCCCCTGCACTGAGCATTAGCTTTAAAGTCAGACTTCCAGAATTAATGATCATAAATGAATCTAAAAGACATCTGTCTTCTCCAAAACAAATCCCATTCACAGGCCTTATTAATTTGAAATTAGCTTCTGATGTTTATTATTTTTGTTTACCTTCAAATTTTTTACAGTTTCTCTTGTAAAGCAGAAAGGTAAGTCATCTTCTCATACATTTAAAGCTGAGACTGTTACCCTTCTAAGCGTTACAGGAAATGACTTAAGGCATTTTTTTCTATGGTCTAAAAAAAAAAGACCTCCTAAGTTCTCTATGATTTTTAGAAAATGGTTCGTGTGACAGAAGTTGATAGAAAGCTTTTGCTTACCCATCTACCTATCTTCACAGCAGGGCCACTGTAGCAAATTCTCTCCCTGAGTAAAGCTTGCTGCTGCCTTTCTCCAGCCCACAGACCACTCCCTGAGGAGGCATTACTCCAACAGCTTGAGTATGTCAAAACCCAATAACACGTTATCTTGAAACATACAAGATTTGCGCCTGGAGTAGCATATACCGGGATATTTTGTGCATTAAAAATAAATCGGCTATTAAAACTCCATTTTATCTATACCATGGATCTCTAAACATATTACAAATCTCATTACGTTGTTAGAGGCCATGTCATCCTGCACATCTAGCAGCATCTGGGAATGTACAAGAAAGCAAGCACAAAGTCTTCGAGTTTACTTCATTTGATTACAGACTAACAGATGGACATCCAGGTTAGTCACTCCAGGAACCCTGGTAGCATTCATCCTTCCTCTTTACAAATGGCAGCAGAGACCAGGAGCAGAACAGCCATAACCAAGTTTCATAAAGAAATACAACCAGCTGTGTGTTTTGGAGTTGTTACTCATGAACAGACACCAAGGAAAGGGGAAAAATCCTGCTTCAGGACAGAAGCACAAGGCATCTTTTGCCTCAAAGTTTAAAAAGTTTTCACGTGGTTTCAAACTGACTGGAATTTCTTCACAAGGCAGGTCTCCATCTCAGTGTCCTTTAAGTGGCCCTTGAGAAAAACAGTGTAGTATCTACCCACCCTGGAGACACACGACAACAGAAATGCTCTTAATTTAAAGCACACTGCAATCCAGGTTGTTTCTAGCATATCTGTTGAGTTCTTGCTGAGTCCATGCGACACAAGCAGAAGTCCAGCGGCAAGAGACTCAAGTTGCAGACAGCTATTACTACTAAATCAGATTGCAGGCCAAAACGTTGGTGGCATCACAGCTCTCTGTGCTAGGCATTGTATTTTAATACACATGTACTATGAGGAGTTGACAATGGGAAGAGCAAGACAGCTATAAGAGATTAAATAGGGCACATATGAATTAAGAACTGAGCTGTTACATACATTAGGTTTATAACTTACCAGTTTCAGCTTCTAGTTCAAGTCTTTCCACAACAAAAGAATAAATATTGTACAAATTAATCCCAGATGAAGATGATCCTTTATGGCTTCCTGATCACAACACCATCAGCAACATTGACTGTTACACTTCATTACAACAGTCCGTTATGGCCCCACTGTGGCTTCATACCACTTTCATAGCACTAACTGAGTTCTAGTCCAATTCTAGTCCCATGTCTATGGCCAATGTGAATTATGAAATGATCATTATTGCATTATAGCTATAAAGCCTTAAAAATCGTTATCTGGGCTAGGGATACGGGGTCTTGCATGCTGATAGATAAACTTGGAGCATGTGTACAGGAAAACAGGGAAAAGTAGAAAATAAACTCCAATTAAAAAAATCATATTTTGTAGGGGAAGAGAAAGGAAGAAGAAAAGTTTCATTTAGAATCAACCCAAAATGTCCTTCAATCCAAAATGCAATGATTTCTCTACAGTCTCCTTAAAATTCTTGACTGTGCTCTGGGATCAGCTTCCAAATAAAGCTACCATTTTCAACTACAAGAATAAAGCTTTAGTTTTTAAAAGATTCCCAAAATTTCTCTTGGTTAAATACAAACTGACTTTGCAATACTTCTACTTGCTCCAAAAAAGGTTTACTTTTAGACATCAACATTTTGCTTACCTATAGTCAAAATAAACCCCTAAAATAAATGTGGCAATTTGCTTCTCAATAATGATACAGTAGTTTTAATACATACTTAGATGGTGCAGCAGCAGCCACTTTATGAGTGTTCCTAAATATCTGTAACCCATAAATCAGGAGAAGAGTGAAGTGACAGAGGCTGGGAACTGATCGTGTGCCATGGGGAGCACCCTGCAGTAACCATGTCCCCTTTTCCCTCTGCAAACCTGGTTCAGAGCTGCCTGAGCAATTACTGCAATTATCTGCAGAGCATGCCCTGCAGAAACACAGATCTGCCTCCCATGGTGCCCTGTGCTGCCCACTGCATAGCCCAGGATGAAGGGGTATATTTTATGTATCATCTCTTGCCTAGAACTAAAAAAAAAAAAAATCTAAAAATCGACTCCGACTTCCAAACCACAGTCCTTAAGGAAAAGAGGCTATTACTGGCATCGAGAGGAAAACCCAACTACAGAGATCACCTGGTTGTCTCTAACAGCACAATAAGCTTTCAGCTACCAGGTAGCTTCTGTGCAAGGTCAGATTTAATGGTCTATGTTGTGCAGGAGGTCAAACTACACAATTTAATGGCCACTTCTGTCTTTAAAGATTGCATGAAGTCTGGGAACATCCTGAGCAGAACACACTGGCAGTCTCCCATTGGAAAGAGCAGAGAAAAGCAGCCTTACAAAGTACATGGAGTTATCTGAGCATCAGCTGAAATCCAGAGAAAGGAAGAGTGTCAGGTAGAGGCAATAACGCATGATTTCTTCTCCTTTTCCTACCTCAACTCTTTTTTCACCTGCCTTAAAAGCTCTGCCTCCTCACCTTCCTCAAGTTTTGCATGATCAGAAATTATTTAATTGGCTTTTGAAGTCTGTGGGTTATGGTAAGAGCATGCAATACCTGTCACAGGCAGAATAAACAAAACAGATGCAGCCCCCAGCATATTCCCCAATGCAGAGTTTTGGCACAGCAACAGGATTTCTGGCAATGAAAAAGTCACTTCTTTGCAAACAGACAAAGCAGTGCACAAGATTTATACCCAAACATTCAAATAAAATATGTGGAAAGCACAAAATAATCCTGGCAAGTCACAGCCAGGACCTGGCTGGTTGGACTGACTTCTAGAAGTCAATCACCCTCTGTATCTTGGCATGTTTTTCTTCCCCGGCACAAGCCCAAGGAACATGGAAAGTAAACCAGATATTCTCTAAGCTTTCACCACGCTTCTCCAGGAAGGCCTATTTGTTTCTCCTGCTGTGATGGGCTTCCTCACATGTTACACTGCAATTAGGTCTAGGATCACCACCAAGGGAGCCAGGTTAGGCAGCTGATTTTTTCCTCTGGTTTTGGCACCTCCAGAAGCGATGCATCAGCCAGAATCACCACTGTCAATATTTGTTACTAATCATTTGCCATCTAGGCAACCAGGATTCCCCTGCTGCGTGTGGAAGAGGCCCAGCTCCAGCAGGGTTCACAGGCTATGTTTAAGCAAAAGAAAGATGAAGGCACCCATTTCAATGAACACAGGAAAGCAGAACGCACTGTGAAACTCCTCACCTCTCCAGCACGGGGCTGGGGTTTAGCTCCGTACTATACTTGCCTTCACCTAACCTTTAAACAAGCATAGGTGATGGGGAGCCTTCTGGTGGTGCCTCCAAGTTCGGAGATGTTATCTTGTTCTACTTAGCACCTTTCCCCTCCCTCCAGCCAGTAAATGCAAACAAGACCTGCACTTTTCCGGTTCCCTTCAACAAGGCATAGGTAGGTGCCAGTAGCACCACAGACCACCGAGACAATATTCAGGACACTGCAGAGCTCCTCACTGCAGAGCTGCCTCAGGCCAGATCAATACAACAGCTTTTGTCTATTGTTTCATTGCACAGTGCTTCATCCAGCTTCCACTTTGACAGCACTAAGACAGAAAAAAAAAAAAAAAACAGGCTGGAGGTTACAGAAAGGTACCAATCCACAAAATCCACAGTTTATGCCAGGCACAGAGAACATTGTGCAATGGTGGGAACACTTAGCAGCTTAACGCTTAGTACAGGTTTTTTCTCCCTTCAGTACGTCAGCCAATTTCAGACTTAGGAAGAAAAAGGCACATTCCAACTCCTAGTCCTAAAAAGAAAAAAATATATATTACTCTAGGGCACAGGGTTCCTTCTAAGCAGACCTCCTCCAAAAGCCATGTTAAAGAATGGGAAGGACCTTTTCGATCACACAGAGGGAAAGGGTTGCAGTCTGAGGGAACACGAGTAGCACCTTAATTTTTCACAGCCAACTACATATCCAACACAAGCCTTGTCTCCTGGTTTCCAGTTCACAAAGCTCACGTTTATAAGAGAGCTACTAATGCCTTCTTCTGATTTCAACGCTACAGCTGATACATTTCTGCAAAATTGCGGGGAAAAGAGTTATCACGCTCAGTCCCCACTTCAGGGGTAAGATCCTCCTTGCCACAATCCTACAGTCAGATCCAGACAAAATTGCAGGCTATCTAAGATAGTGATGAACACAAATCACACATTATCACAAATGGTACTAACAGCATGGCCTGTTTCAGACTAAACGCTGAAAAACCTTCTCCATGTAATGAGCTGCTATTTCTTCCCCAGCCCAACCCAAGGAATGAGAAGGTTTCTGAGAAGCCAGTCAGAAAGAGGTCCACTGCCTCCCCTCCACCCCAGTATGTTCTACAGATGTCACATTGTGGTTTTCCCAGATGACGAGGACAATTATTCACTTCCCTTTTAAAGAGAGAGAGAGAGAAAGAAGAGGAAATCTTTGGAGAGTCGGACTGCTTCTCCCCTCAGAGATGACAGGGTGATAGATGGTGTCATTTTGAATATTCACCAAAAGCCAGACGCGATTGCACTTCCAGTAAAGTGGTGAAAAAGGAGTGATGGAGGTTGCCTTGGTTTTGGCTGGGACAGAGTTAATTTTCTTTGTAAAGGCTCACACAATGCTGTTTTGGATTTTTCATGAAAACAGTGGTGACGGTTTTCGTTGCTGCAGAGCAGTGCTTGCCCAGAGCCAAGGCCTTTTCAGCTTCTGGTGCTGCCCTGCCAGCGAGGAGCCTGGGGGTGCACAAGGAGCTGGGAGGGGACACAGCCAGGGCAGCTGGCCCAGACTGGCCAAAGGGATGTCCCACACCATGTGGGGTCGTGCTCAGCAATAAGAGCTGGGGTAAAGAAGGAGGAAGGGAGGACGTTGGGAGTGATGGCGTTTGTCTGCCCAAGAAACCGTTACACGTGATGAGCCCTGCTGTCCTGGCAGTGGCTGAACACCTGCCTGCCCATGGGAAGCAGCGAGTGAATCCCTTGTTCTGCTTTGGTTGTGCACGTGCGGCTTTTGCTTTACCTAGTAACCTGTCTTTGTCTCAACCCATGAGTTCTGGCACTTTTACCTTTCTGATTCTCTCCCCATCCCACCTGGGAGAGTGAGCGAGCGGCTGTGTGGCACTGAGCTGCCTGCCGGGGCTAAACCACAACAGAGGTCCAGGCTTCTGGCTCTTCAGAAGCAGCTAGGGAAGAGGGCGAATCAGGAGTCCTCAATGGGGATGTTCATTTGTCATTTCTCTTCACTACATAGTCTTCTTCCACAGCTGCAGAGAAAAGCTGGACTACTGTCTACCATGGAATACTGTCTGTGCAAGGAAACCTTGCAAAAACATCTATGCCCAAAGTACAGCAAAAGATAGGCTGAACCTTTCTGAGCTTTCAAAACACAGTTCATAGGAACACTGTGTGCTTGGAAACCAAAATTTGCAATAATTCCATAAAACGCACACCATCAGGTGTCCTCTATTGCTCCCATTAAACATAGCTCAAAATAATAAAGAAGTTATAAGCAGTCCTGACAAGTTTACAGCAGTGGAGAACCCATATTTGTACCCCAAGTTCAAAAACAGTTCATATGGTAAGTCTCAAAAAACAGTTTCAGTTGCATATCTTGTTTTTTTTTTTTTAATAATCTCATCACAAAGTCTCTTTTGTACTCTCACATGTGAGAGTTAATTACATCAACTAATAAAAAGTTGATGTAATTACTACTTACTCCAAATTTGGGTGAAGAACAGTAGGTCAGGTACCTAACTTGGCTGGTTTGTTTTTATTTTTCCTACAGACATTTTGTATGCCTCCATTTGAAACTTCTTCATTTTGCTTTAGCCAGCTATGTTGGATTCCTCTCCTATGCAAATGTGTTCTTTTTCCCTTCCTGATTTGGGGCCTCTGTTGTTTGTTTCTCATTCTCCATAATAAACCTCTGTCATAAAAACAGGTAGAATATTGAGAGAGCCAGTTTTGCTGTGACTGATTTTGGGAGACTACTGTTGCAGTACAGCAAAAAACAGCCCTTGACTTTCAAAGTATCCACTGCCTGAACTAAACAGTAAATTCAAGCAGAACCTGCAGGGCAGAGACTCTTTATTGGCGCAGCTTGCTTTTGAAAGGATTAAGCTTTGACTGGCAGAGAGAAGTAGCAACATGCCAAAAGTTAGATTGTTGTCCAAGTACAGCTAGGGTTCTTGAAGGCTATCTACACCATTATTATATAAATTAGAGTGCTGACATAGTGATAAATCTATCCCCAGGAATAAAACAGGGGGACAAAAGGACAGATTTCAAGCAGTGCTACTTAGTGCAAACGAGTATTTAATTCTGAACTCAAGACTGAAACACATAAACTTCCTTTTTTCCCCCTCTCCTTTTTTTTTTTTTTTTTTNNNTTTTTTTTTTTTTTTTAAGGTCTTAACCTAACTTCATAATGATGCTGCACCAGAGTAAAAGCCCCAAAAGAGATATCCAATGGCATTTGTCCAGAGCATTTAGAGCTGTGCATTTCACTTTGTTATTGTTGTTGTTGTTGTTCTTTTGTAATGTTACTACTAATAGCGCCAGTGCACACTGTTGCAAAGTCTTGAACAAATACAAGACTACAGAGCATTCTCAGCTCTGTGAGTGAGAGAAGAGAAGGCTTTCCAAGTTTACAACTGAAATAGAGTACAACAAAAGTGCTCTAGAAAAATTCTGTTGCTAGCCATGCAGGACAACAGAAACAGCCCAGAGCAGGGCTCATGGTGTTATGAAGAAGCCTGCTGATTTGTGCACTTCAGCTGGGCAAGGAGTTGCATTTTCCATGCGCTGTGGGACCAAGAGCTCATCTAGCTCAAATAAACAAACGTTAAACTGCTTTTATACACAGCATTTCAGTAAGGAACACTTCACAAGCATTCTCTAGAAAACTCCTGACAAGCAAGGCAGATAAACTCCTTTCTAGGCAGTTGGGAAGTTATAAGCAAGTTATACAACATCATGGAGAGGAGCCACACCAGGGCTGGGAGCTGGATCCTGAACCCTGCCCTGAGCTGCCCTTTTGACTTAGGAAACCGCCCTGATGTCAGGCATTTCCTGCAGGTAAGTCATGTTCCACAGCAGTAATGTTTACAACAAGAACAGTATTATTTAAAGCCTTTAGCACATCCTTATTGCCCTCATCTCTTACTATCTGCTTTCCACAACTAAGAAAAAAAAAGATATTTAAAAAACAAATTTTAAGATATATCTTTTAATATCTATCTGCAGAAGTACTTCTTGTCATCCTTCCCTTCAGGGAAGTGAAAACTCGTGGATGAGTATATATAAAGAAACAGCTTTATAAGTAATATAAGCAGATATGAAGCAACAAGCTGCTGCACAAATTCCTTGCCATAACTCACTGCTTGTCTTGGGGATAAGCCATTTCATTTACATGCGCTGATAAATCTAGGTTTTCTTTTAAAATAAAGTCCCCAGCAGACAAGAGCTGATAAGCTAGCCAACTGCACCACCTAGCTTCACCCTGAAGGATCTTCGGAGTCCTGTTCTTGACATCAGTGTTTATATTCCCTCAAAGTGAATACCTCTTCCAGTATAACCTCTACTCGTCCAGTATCTCACCATGAGTTTTACAAACAGTTTGACATCTGTGACACTTTCAGAGTTGAAGAAACCACTAATCTAAAAAAAAAAAAACAGGTAGTGTTGGTGTTCAAAGGAGAGTAAGAGATATGTTATTTACCCTTGCATTCTTTTATCTTATGCAGACTCATGTGACCTTTTGGATGGAGGTTTTTTCCTATAATTCTCATCTCCACATCTAATAGAGCCTCACAATATCTGTTGTTGGTTTGATTCACCTAGGAGTGAAGCATCATAAATTAAAACAAACTGAACATGTGAGCTCCGCCACTTGTTACTTGTTCTGTGTCTGTGAAGTTCAAGGCTCCCTTGATCCCAGTTCCAGCAATATTTCCTCCTCTAAGAGTACTAAAACAGGATGCCTGAGTTTAAAATAAAAGTTGGTTCCTTCCCACTAAGTATCAATTCTCTTAAAAGCAAGTTTTCCACAGTTTTTGAACTTGGATACTGGGGGAAGAAATAATAGCCTCTGTGTACCTCCTTCGGGCAAATGCATCATGACAGTCTTTAATTACTTTCTGAACTTATGCTTCTTCAATGCTCTAAAGAGTAATGGAAGCAGAACAAAGTAGCTAAGCTACAGCTCAACATCAGACTAAAGAGCAATATAAACACGGCTACAGTACTCTGCTGCTCAAGCTGGGCCATAGGCCACTGTTGCATACTTGCACAGTGCCTCTGCAGATGTAAGACACAAGAAAATTCACACAGGAAAAAGCAGCATACATTCTGATGCTCTCTCTAGCAGAATTTTTTTTTCAGATTATTTAAATAATATGGTACCTAGACATCGTAAAAGTACCACATTGACTTTAGTCATTGGCATGAGTAAACTGGTTCATGAGTATCAAACTACATCTCGCTTTATGTCAGTTTGCTTCTCATTGGAGGCTGAACTGGCTGCCCAAGAAGACAGAAGATCTCCAGTTGGAAGACTGCAAATGGTTTACCTGCTGCAGATTTCTTCATGCCTATCAAGGAGCAAGCTCAGGAAAGCTAGAGGTTTTCAACTAGTTTCTGCTGTGAAATTTGTAAGAATTTTTGTGAAGCTACTATCTTTCCCTGAAAAGCTTAGTTAAAATCAGTGAACTGCATCAAAATCTGCTGTAGATGGCAGCTTTGCTTCTGCAAAGCAAGAATAAAGTGAGAGAAAACTGTCAAAAAGTCAGGTTTGTGCTTACATTTTGACAGTTACAAAATACAGAGAACACACTTGTCATGGTTTTGGCTGGGATAGAGTTAATTTTCTTCATAGAGGCTCACACAGTGCTGTGTTTTGGATTTTTGATGAAAATAGTGGGGATGTTTTTGGTTGTTGCAGAGCAATATTTACATAGAGCCAAGGACTTTTTTTTTTGCTTCTTGTGCTGCCCTGCCAGCGAGGAGGCTGGGGGTGCACAGGGAGCTGGGAGGAGATATAGCCAGGGCAGGTGATCCAGACTGACCAAAGAGATATTCCACACGATACGACGTCATGCTCAGCCATAAAAGCTGGGGTAAAGAAGGAGGAAGGGGGGGCGTGGAGAGTGATGGCGTTTGTCTTCCCAAGAAACCACTACGCATGATGAGCCCTGCTTTCCTGGCAGTGGCTGAACACCTGCCTGCCCATGGGAAGTAGAGAATGAATCCCTTGTTTTGCTTTGCTTGCGCGCGCTGCTTTTGCTTTACCTAGTAAACTGTCTTTATCTCAACCCATGAGTTCTCGCACTTTTACCTTTCTGATTCTCTCCCCATCCCACCTGGGGAGGGTGAGCGAGCGGCTGTGTGCCACTTAGCTGCCTGCCGGGGCTAAATCACAACAACACTTTAAGCTAAAAGATCACACAGATTATGCATCTTTTATGCATGCTTTTAAAAAGACTATCCAGATGTTTTACAGAAGCAGAAGATACTGAATCTATTTTATGTGTCACACAATTTTATTCTCAGTTTCTGCCCATGTCCAGAACATCCTCACATTGAAGCAATTTTGACAATTGTGTTTTGTTCCTTAATCTTATTTGATGTCTGCTAGGTTTCACCAGGTACTCCCTATAGATAGAACAAAGTGTTACGTTATTTAAGAGCCCTGGACTACAACTTTTGCTTGTAGACCAACAGCACCAAATCCAATATGCCCATTCACACAGACAGAGTCAGGAGATCAGGCTGTGAATCTCAAAGCCACACATTATACAAAATTAGGCAAAAAAATAATTTCACACACACACGAGCTGGAAGTAGCTTTAAAACTCCTTACAGGCTTCACACATAAAAATACAGCCTCCTGTCTGCATAGCTGAGCCAATAATGTACCAAGATTTTTTGTATTTTCAGGTCTCTGACTTTGTATCCTGTAATGTGAAGTGAGGTATTCCCTCAGTCTGCTTTCCTGAGAATTGGTTTGTCTTTAAACCCAGACATTTACTTTCTCTTTAGATGATGAACAACACCTAATTCCTTTCAACAACTGCAGAAAGAATCACAACAAATAAACCTTTTAACCTAGAGAAGCATCACCTACTTCCTGTACTGCGGTGCCCATCAGAAGATGCAGTAAAATAGCAGCAAGACAGCAGCAGTGACAGCTTGAAAGCAATGTAGTATAGTCCACAGGGAAGGAACTAGTGCAGCTGTGAGCAAAAAGATGTAGGGCAACAGGAGACAAACTACCAATACTACTCAAGTAGTAAAACCCAAGAGTGAATACATCCAGAAAGTGGCTGCTTTGGAACAATCACTACAGCTCCATATGAAAGAGAGAAAGAGAGAATGAAGCAGCAGAAAGCACTCTAATTGATTTCAAGGACAAACTACCTAGAGGTAACTGTAAATTGATCCAACTACAAGCCAGAGAAATTGGCCTGCCAGGTGTGAGCTGTGATTTCATTTTGACAACAGCCAATATCAAGCATTGAAAAAGGAAGTTTAAAAAATATATATATATATCCTACAGTAGAAATTTAACGCACAAGCATTGGAGGAGACGGTCTTTGTAGATTTTGTGGTGACGGAGCAGAAATGGTAACCATTCGATAGGGTCAAAAAATTGCAAAAAAAAAAAAANCCCCCAAACCCAGTGGGCTGGGGGTGGGCAGCAGCTGGGAGGGGACATCGCCAGGGCAGCTGACCTGAACCGACCAGAGGGATATCCCATGCCACACGATGTCACACTCAGCAAGAAGAGCTGGGGAAGGGGAAGGAGAAGGGGGGCTCTCGTTATGCAGGCGTCTGTCCTCCCGAACAGCCGCTACGTGTATTGAGGCCCTGCTTCCCAGGACGTGGCCGAACACCGCTCGTTGACGGGAAATAGAGAATTTTTTTTCTCTCTTTGCTTCTGCGCAGCCTTTGCTTGTTTCTTTTTTCCTTTTTCTTTTCCCTTCAATTAAATCATCCTTATATCAACCCTTGAGCCCTTGTCCATTGTATTTTCTCCCCCTCATATTTTGAGGACGGGGAGTGAGCGAGCGGCTGTGGTGGAGGTCTGGTGCTCAGCTGGGCAAAACCACCACACCATAAAGACCATACACTATTATTTCCTTTGGATGAAACCTTGCAAAATTTGCATGGATGACAACACAGAAAATAAAAGTTTACCTAAGAAAACAAGGTCACTTCTCTCTGAGTTTCAAGAGCAGAATCATTTAATGCAGACAGTCAGTAAGACTCACTAAAAAATAATTTATGCTGATTTGTTGAAAATTACAATTCAGAAATGCATATGATTTTGGTACTACCAAGAAACAGCCATTCAATTTAGATGAAAAGGGGACTTACAGTGCACAAACAATATATTTCCTTTGTATTTTTTAGAGATACATCTGCAAATGACTTTGCACAGCAAAACAAGATTACTCTGCATCACATTTTTCAGTGTTCCTTTGTTCAAAATAACCTCTTCTAGTAATTCAGTTCAAAAAATGAAAATATTCAAATCTATTACAGATTTAACTGATCTGAACATTTAAAGCTACCGTATGATACTCCTTGCAGGCTTAACACAGACAAACTGCAGCATTGCCGTTTACAAAAAAAAAAAAAGCATTTATATTCAGTTTTACAGACCATATGTTATTATTGCTGAATGTCAAAAGTTCGAAGGATGAGCCGCAGCAACTACCAGTTGATTCTCTCTTGTAAAGGTGGTCTCAGAGGTCAGTATGATGCACTGACATGCTGTGACACTGAGCTTATGATTATAGAGATCAGAAGTAAACTTTTTTTAAAATCATTATTTAAAAACTAATGTAATTCTCTCCACACAGAGGACTTTCCAATGCTTCGGTAGTTTCAAGACAAATCCCTTAGATTTGTTCACTAGCCATTACTCATCTCTGAAATGGTCTTTCCTGAGTTCAGGTTTTATTTGGACACTAACAACAATCCTGAATACATATGAAGTTATGTGCAACTTTACGGGAAGAGAATGCAGAAAATATAAACAAGTAAGACAGAGTTCAATTGAAAAGAAAAAACCACCACATTAAGTAAAAATCCTCACCATGAGCATGGAGTTACTTCAGTTTTGTCAGAATTAAAATCATTAAAACAAAGACATGAAAAAAGCAAAACCCTGTGAACCTAGGTTTAAATTATTTGCTTGCCACTAATATGAAACCAACTGTATTAAATTTGATGATCATGAAAACATTGACAAATCAGGGAAGGAAAGTAGCTTCAAGTGTACTTAAGACCATATCAATATGATATTAGTTCCTATGCACCCTCCTAGAACTTGAAACCGAGTACAATATTACTTACGTGTAAAACATTGGATTCTAAGTGTGTTCCCGGCAAATACAGTCAGAGCAATGAATTCAGTGAAAATGTTTTGAAATGCTCATTTTGCAAACACTAATAATTTAAGACAAAAACTGAATTTGAAAGCTTTATCTTATTATTTTCAAAACACTGAACAGTCAACTACAGAAAAGATGAATTCCAAAATCATTTTCAGGAAAATTTAAGAGCAGAAAACTGTGATGCTGCAGAATGGGACCAAATCACATAGAACCACAATTGTGTATTTGTTAGATTGATACTTGAATTTTGTTTGCATTTAGAAAAACACATTGTGGTGGGATAAACTCGGCTGGTCACCACGTGCCCACCACATTGCTCTCTCACTCCCTCTCCTCACCAGGACAAGGGAGAAAACACAACGAAAAAAACCTCTTGAGATAAGGACAGGGAGATCACTCACCAGTTACTGTCACAGGCAAAACATACTTTACTTGGGGAAGATTAATGTACTTTATTGCAAATTAATAACACTGTAGAGCAATGAAAATTAAAAAAAAAAAAAAAAAACACTAAAAACGTCTTCCCCCTAATCGTCCTTCTTCCCAGAGTCAACTTCCTTCCTGACTCCCCCCTCTCCTCCCCCTCCTCCCCCCGAGCAGC
>VXAL01011631.1:0-30313 GCA_013399475.1 Chauna torquata
TTATTAGATATTAGCTACAGGGCATTTTGTCCTCTGTTTATTTTCAGAGAAAACCAAAACCAAGATTTTCACAGCATGACAATCATTCTCCCACATTTACTACTGGGAAAAAGTGGTTAACACCCTGAAAACAGAATTCTTTTCTGTATCTCATGTGAATAAATAATGCCAGTTATCTAAGTAAATGGTTAAAGGTCAGGCAAAAGTACATCCTTCCATCTTTCTTATTCATGGGCTAACAGTAGGAGGAATATTCCCATTCTTCCTCTGTTTTCAGGTTTGGGACTATGCAATTATTTTTGTTTTATCTCTCCTTTTGTGAAGTTAGTACTTTCAGAACTTGATAAAGGAAGTCTGTTGGAAAATGCAGTCTGTTATATAAACAGTCATAGGATGGGCACTGACAGTGTAAATTCCACATGTTGTTCTACCAAGACATTTGAATTCAGACCACTCCTCAGCGGGAGAGGACATATTTGTCTCCATACCCTTATCAAATTCAGAAGGACAAATTCAGAAACCAATCACTAGAAAGCCTTAAGTCATGTTTTAGCATACTGTTTATGTCTCGTTTCTGTGGAGAGTATAGTTCCCTTCAAATTTTTGTATTATGGATTAGTAGTCTAACTATCTTAACTGAAAATTATTTGATGTCGAGTATGTCAAATCATGTCTTTTTGGAAACAAATCCCATTTTGTGGCATTTGGTACTTGCACATTTACAGGGAATGGCTGTTTAAGTCTTCTCCAGTGATCTTTGGCTTGTTTGGAGAGTTTCTTGAGTGATCTTTTATCTGCACCATTACCACTACTGCACATTTTGTTTCACTTCTGGATCTGCTTGTTATCCAGCAAGCATTAAGCGCTAAGGAGTACAGCAGAGGGCTGTCTCTTCCAGTGTGCATTAACACTGAATTAGGTGACACAAGCTCCAGAGGGGTGTAGCTACCAAGTTCCAGCTGAATTCTTGAAACAGCTTGCCAGGAAACCTGACTGCCAGTATGCAAATATAACAGTCCTTAAACACGGTTGGTTCTGCTGTGCTCTTGCATTAAGGTTTTAAAAATAAATGTTGCTATCCCTGTTTTGGCATTGCCACAGCTTTTCGTACAAGTATTGTGGTCTTTAAGTAGAAATAATCTCTAGCTGATCTGTTGAACAGGTTTTTTTGTACTTCCGTGTGAATTCCCAGCTCTAAGGGTGAGAGGTTGGGGGGGCTTGAGGAGAGAGATATTTTTGCTTATGATGTGACAAACATAGTAAGCAGATGAATGCTAATTCAGGCTATCATCTTTAATTAGGGCTTCAAGACTGAATGGAATGAAAAGTCTTCACTCTGGAAATGAGCACTCATGATCAAAGAAGAGTTACCTTATTTAAATAATTTAAATGGAGATCAATTTTAATCAAAGTTGATATTGAGTATTGCATAAGAAAATGCCTACATTTTTTCTTTAAATTTTGAAGTTACCTTGTAAATGAGCAATTCCCTTGCTCAGAGATATGTGGCATCTGGCTGGCAATATTCCTTCAGGGTTGAAAGTGTGAATGACTAGCTACTTAAAGCTGGCTGCATGACTAATGCCGTCCACGCAGCTGAGAACTCGGGAATGTGTCTTTCTGCTCAGCCAGGTGTGTACTCTAAAATATCTTCTAATTCCAGATGTTATTGATGGTTGCCTAACTTATTGAGTACAACAATATATGTCTTTAAAAAATCAGAGAAGAAAAAAGTTGATCAAATTTTTCATTTCAGAAAGTATAAATATTCATTAGAATAAACTATAACAGTTTTATGTATGTTTTTTAAGTTCCTGAGGGGAAAAAGTTTTAATCACAGATATGTCTACATGCAAAGCCAAAACAGCTCACAGAAATATGTACAAGGACTCTTCCAGAAATTTGCAGACATTTACACATTCTGAAACACTTGAGACCAGAAAACAAATGCAAAACTCTTTAGCAGGTTTATGTAATAATGCAGTAAAAACGCAGAAAGATGCAGAAATATACTAGATTCACTGATAACACTATTCAAAGCCATTAGCAGTTTTCTGATATACCAGATCATACATATAGGATTAAAGTTGTAAACTTCTTGGGGTCAAAGGGTTTTTTTTGCTCTGTACTTGCATCATTGGATCCTAATCCATAAATTTGACTTCTGGCTGTGGCAATAAAAAAAGAAGAAACCTGAGCTTAACTGTTCAGTTGGATGTGGACCACAGTGTTGTCCCCCAATAGGACAGAGTTCCAAAAGAGATTGCTGACACCATCTTTCATTGCTTTTTTTTTTTTTTTTTAAACCTGCATGTTGTGTTCGAGTTCATTTTCTGAAAACATAATACCTTGAATGTGTGAAGACTTTTGAAATCCATTAAAGTTGGTTTTCCAGTATGTAATAGATATGAATATTCAAACAAGAACTTAGGTTTACCTCAGCACTGTGCCTGGAAACAAAAGAAAAATTTTAGAGCTAACAAAGTCAAAGGTGATGTCCCACCCATTTTTT
Organism: Chauna torquata; assembly: GCA_013399475.1. NCBI lineage: Eukaryota > Metazoa > Chordata > Aves > Anseriformes > Anhimidae > Chauna > Chauna torquata. The sequence continues at coordinate 2,513 of VXAL01011631.1, forward strand.
TTCTGCTTCATTTCTGCTTCAAGAAGAGTCGCTTTAATGAAAGGACACAACTCTTTGCATGTCTCAGGTTTTTTTTTCTCAGTTTTACCATTTCAAAAACTTAAGAGTTTCTTTGTGAATGAATATTTTTTCATTTGTCCACTGTTCATATTTCATCATAAGATTTTCACCATGTCAAGCACCCTTTAAAAATGAGTGACTATTGTACCTTCTCAGCCAATTACTGCTGCTCCCAAGGAGACTGATATATTTGTGCTAAATAGTGGCAGGTTCTCCTCATCTCTGTGTTAAATAGTCTGTTGCCTAGTCTGTCCCATGTGGTGCTAACACAGGGAGTCAGGGAGCAGTTGAAATACTTCCTTGCTGCCAATGAGACTTATGAGATGGGAGTTTGTAGCACAGAGTCGCAAAAGTAAAATACTAATTTCCTAGGAATGGAAGCTGAGAAATAATTTGGAGCATCTTTCAGGTTCCTGAAGTTTCATCACAAGAAAAGTAAGCTATCTTTTCTTTCTAGAAAAATTATTTACCCAGAAACAAACTTAGCACAACCTTTTTTCCCCCCCTCAAAATATTTTATACTGGGAAGGGCTCACAGTGCTTATCATGTCAAACATGTTTATTGTGACCATAACACTGTTTTTATTGTATACAGAATACTGTTGTTTATAGCATCTTAACCCTGATGGAGTCCTGCTAATGACAAACTTATTTTTAACAGTTTCTCATTTCTAAGTCACTGGTTAGTAAAAGTAAAAATAGCAGTGCTGTTTTGAAAGAATCATGTGCTCAAAGGTAATCCAGAAAAATAAATCAACCATGTTTACCACACAACTCTGTATTCAGTAGCAAACGCGCGCACACACACACACACACACACACACACAAAAAAACCCTACCTGTTCATCTGTCCTGAAAATTAAGAATTACCACTGTGTTTCAGCCAGAAACAGCAGATAGCAGTACTGGCTGTTCAGAAGAGGGCAACAAAGCTGGTATCAGGGCTGGAAGGCAAATCCTACGAGGAGAGGCTGAGGACTTGTAGGTTGTCTAGTCTGGAGAAAAGGATGCTAAGAGGCAATCTCATTGCTCTCTGCAACTTCCGGAGGATGGGAAGTGGACAGGCAGGTGCCAGTCTCTGCAGAAACAGCACAAAGCTGCACCAGGGGAGTTTCAGACTGGACTTTAGGAAAAATTTCTTTACCGTGAGGGTGGTCAAACACTGGAACAGGCTTCCTAGTGAAGTGGTTGATGCCCAATGCCTGTCCAATGTTCAAGAGGCATTTGGAGAATGCCCTGATTAATATGCTTTAATTTTCAGTTTGCCTTGAAGTGGTCAGGCAGTTGGACTCCATGGTCTTAGTAGGTCCTTTCCAACTGAAATATTCTATTATATATGATGAAATTATCTTGAGTTTAATACTCAGGGATTATAATTTCATGTTAACCTAAAATGTTGCTCTCTCTGAACAGAAGAAATGCCTGTCTGTGAATGAAGATTGCAGATTACAATCTTGACTTTATAGGAAAACTATCACAATACTGGTAAAATTTCAGATATCAAAATCAGTCCTGCAAAGAGTAATTAAAAGTAAGGAACACCCTCCTTCAAATGTGGACATAGGTAAGCAAGATCATTGCAAAAGCACACATTTTCAAAATGCAGTGAAAAAAGGCTGTATAAAATGAAGCCAGCAGAAAACCAAAAATGAAAAATATGAGCATCAGGTTAAAGCTAAGCAAAGCATGCCTTTTCCTGCTTGATCTAGACAGTATGGGCTTTGTTAGGGCTGAGCAGATGTTCCCATCTAATTTGCACCTATGCGACTTTAGCCAGAGATGGAAATAGAGACTAGAGAGCAAAAAGGGAGTTGCACATTTGCTAGCTAACCCCTTACTTTCTGAGTGATTGAGACTTAGTAGGGATGTTCTCTGCAACTTGTGATAGCCAGGAGTTCTCATGCACATTCTCCATGCATTTAGATGCACAGTAGGAAGGTTTGCACATCAGACTAAGTACAAAGAATCAATTTACAGCAAAAGGAAACATCAGATATTGGCACTTAAACACCACAGCAGTAGATACCTTGGAAATACCTCAGATGAATTAAAAAGATCTAATACTTATAAAACAGGATAGAAAGAATGCAACTTCAAACACAATATGCTTTTGATTTTGACTGGCACTTGAGCAAATATTATGCATATATTAGAACGAGATTAAAAAATATCCTTGTATGGCTCCTTTACTGCTGTGTGTGCATTTAAAAAGAGCTAATCAAAAATTACCAGCCAGAAAAATCTTCTTGACAAAATGTAAGATTATGACTAAAATGCTAACATAAAGGTTTCTGTGTTCCAGAATTTTGAGATTCATATTTTCATTTTCCTTTTTTTTTTCTCCTTTAGGTGTTACTGTCTACAACTTGAAAAATGTCTACCTCTTCCTTGTTTTTTATATTTCATACCTTTGTTGCTCTCTATCTATTCAATGCTTCCTCTGTACTTTGAAATCTTATAAAAATCATTCCATGAACTTAAAATTTCTATAAAAACTTGAATAGTTTGCATGTGTTCTCACCCTAATTCTGTTGACATAACACAATACCCTTTTGTAGTACAGGTCAAAAACCAAGCTGCAAAAGTGTTTAGTGATTCGAAATTAACGGCTATTATTAGGTCAAATGTATCCTGACACAACAAGACCAGTACAATTCTCTTTAAAGTTGACATTAATATTTTGCTCCGATCTCAAGCTGAATTGAACAACCTTTCTTTCAAAGTGTGCTGCAAAATTGATTGTTTATAAAAGAAAATGATCTATTTAGGGTACTTTCTCTAAAACCTGGCAATGTACTTTCTCTTTTCTAGGAGCAGTTCAGTAATATAATATATAGAGCTACACTGGGGAGCACAGCAGAAGTTTATACAGCAGACTTATCCTTTTATGTGATCCCACTAAAAGCATGGAATATGGCTTACCAAATATCCCTGAAATTGCCTCAGTATGAGTAAAATATCATTTCACTGCAGGATAAAGTGTTCCATTTAAAGTGCAAGTGCAGGCTCTAGGGCAATGTTGACAAAGTGAAGTTAAATTATGAACTAATGCCTCTCTCTAGAGGACTGGGAGAATATACCAGCAATCCTAAGAACCGAACCTACTTCCCCTCATGGCAGAAAGAGTGCATATTAGAGAATTCATTATTTTTGTATAACAATCTCTGTGAATCAGTTTTATAAAAAATAAACTATAAAATACTGAAATTAATGGCACAGAATAGAGAAACAAACCAGTTTCCCAGATGTCTTTTCTTGCATGTTGGAGAGCACAAAACGGACATAATTCTTCACTGGGAATGCCCTCTCTCTGTCAGAGCTCTCCAGCTGAATGAGAGCTGGAGTAGTCTGCACTAGCCTTCAGCCTCTGGCTTAGTGGGAGTATCTGCAGGAAGGAGAAGGATATCTGTGGCTGGAGTGCCCACAGCTGTGGTTACTCTCTTCCTTCCAAAGTTTGTTGGGCAGCAGGCAGTGAGCTGAAGTATCCTTCTTTGGAGGTAAGGAATCTCCAAACAGGGAGCACAATGGATTAACGAAAGCTGGAGTATTTTTTCACTAGAAGGGGAGAATCAGCTGTAATACTGTTAAAAATCTTCCACATGTAAGAGTTATAGTTTAGTGGTAAATTAATACAGGGGTCTTCTCACTTACTGATTCTCTGTCCTGAGAGTAACCTCTAGTTTCTTCATGCAGGCACCAACCCTTCTCTGTATGAAGTCTCATTAACTGTTGGTTGAACTGTTGGTTGGGTGTGGACAAGGGTCATAGAATCATGGAATGGTTTGGGTTGGAAGCCACCTTAAGGATCACCTAGTTCCAGCTCCCCTGCTGTGGGCAGGGACACATCCCACTACAGCAAGCTGCTCAAAGCCCCATTCAGACTGGCCTTGAACACCTCCAGGGACAGGGCATCCACGACTTCTCTGGGCAACCTGTTCTAGTGCCTCACCACCCTCTGAGTGAAGAATTTCCTCCCCAGCATTTAATCTAAATCCTCCTTCTTTTAGTTTAAAGCCATTGCCCCTTGTCCTATCACTACACTCCCTGATAAAGAGTGTGTGTATCTGTCTGTGGATCCAGCTTTCTGAGTGGAGATGCAGAAAGCTGGATTTTTCTGCTCTCCAAGTGGAGAAAAAACTGTCCTTTTTCTTTTTTTTTTTTTTTTTAATATAAGCGACAATATAAAAGTTAGAGAAAATTACAGACTCTGTTTAAACAACAGAGATATTTGATAGAAGATGGATTGGAATTGATAAATTTATTAAAAAAATATATTAAACGCATCTGTTAAAAAAATCTGTAATCATATTTTTGTTCCCCAGATCTCAAAATGGCCAGACATTGGTCTGATTTTTTGCCTTGCATTTCCAATAATACAAATTTCTGGTTTGTATCTCTTACTTGCAGAAGGATTCTTGTAATCCTCTGCCATGCAGGGATAGACTTTTAAAGGAACATGTTCCAGGTTTTTATTGTTTGCTGATTACCTCTAAATTCCTACAGTCATCAGCCACATTTCTACATCATTTTTTTTTTTTTAATTATGTACATTGGAACTGATATTTTCTTTCAAACCTTTGTGAAAATCAGTGCTGGAGGAGCTGCAGTGTGTGGCTGTTTGTTTCTTCAGTACAGCACTGGAGGGAATTCTGGATTCTTTAGTTTGTGTTGGACATCTACTAGCTACTAGACTTTGATTTTCTCTACTCAATGTATCATAAGTGTTAAAAACTAATAATTTTAGGATAGATGCAGAGTCCACTCTAATCAAAGAATTCAGCCAAACACTACCATTGGCCCGAATCTGGCTAGAAGCTCAACTGGGTAGACCTTATTTCCCTGAGTGATATAAGCTACCTAGTATTTATCACAGGGTGAATGTGTGTCCAGGTGGTCTTTGTGGATTGGGTGATATGCTCTAAATTCAAACTCCAGCTTGCCTCAAGATAACTTGGCCATGTGATCATGCCTTTAAGCAGAGCTTTTAAATTTATTTTTCCAGAATTTATTTTATTTTTTTGCTTTATTCTCTGGAATTTGTTGAACTGGGGGCAGTTGATCATGGATGTTTTCTGATGGAAATAAATTGAACATGCTGTAACAAACAGTTCTGCAATGTTGTTAACTACAATAATGCAATGAACAGGTAATCTGACAGCTAAATCTTTAGTAAAAACACCTCTTTACCATCAACACAGCTGAGTAAATTAACAGACTTCTTGGTCTTACTTTACCAAGGGTGAAGACCTCTTGTTCTTGAAGACATTTTCCAGTAAAGCTGAATCTTGCTGGGAAAGGTGTTAAGTAGGGAGCAGGCAGGGCATACACACCAGCTACTGGCACAGATTTGAGCTCCTATGGAGAAAAAACCAGTAACATAAACATTTATACTTGTATGTAACTGTCATAGTATTTTACTCGTAAGGGTAATACAAGAGCATTCATATATACATTAATGATTCTGTAGGTTATAGACATCTACGACAGACGGGTGGGGATGGTGGGAAAGCTCTACCCCTCGTCCTACTTTTGTACTCCATCAGCCCGAAGTCTCCTTACTGCCCAGAAAGGACACTTCTGCTCACACATTGTTGCCTGTTATTCTCCATAAAGATGACAGCAGCTGTGGTGGATCTATGTTACTGCATATAATCCTTCTAAATTAGGGGGCTGAGGTCAACAGCTTAGTATCACCTTTCTTCAGCATTTTGTGAGACTAATTGCAGGAGGACAGGCTCCACTTTGGATGCACGCAGCACATCAGCAAAGAGTGCTCTTGCCCTGCCAGACCAGCTGAGTGCTGAGTCCACAGGCACAGGTGATGTGGCTCAGCCTTCCCACACTGCACCTCTGTGGGCCCAAGGGCCCTTCAGCAAGCTTCTCTGCTCAGGCTCCAGCACTTCCAAAGCAGCCCCGTGCAACCTACTGCCCTCACCCCAAGACCTGCAGATGCCTGGAGTTTTCCAGAATGCAGGGTTCATACTGCAAGTCTCTGTAACGTGGGAGGAAAAGGGAAACACTAGGGACATCGGGAAATACTGGGCAAATCATACTCAAAACCCAAATTTGGGCCAGAATTTCAAGCTGATATCGGTCTAATTCAGGCATAACCTAAGTCCTATTATTTTTCTTTGAAGTGTTTGCAAGCCCAGGCACGAGTCTTTGTAGGTATTGTGTAGGTGTAGCACAGCACTGTTCTTTTGCTAATACTTAGTTTCTCGAATAATGAATTTTAAGACATTGCAATGATGGAGAATAGTTACATGAAATTATATGTTTTCTACCTGTCATTCCATCTCCTTAACATTCCTAGTATTCTTTTCCCTTTGCTGCCATGTAAAATGAAAAGGCAGTGGTAATTGTCCTGGGGACTGTGCACGGTCCAAAGGAAGATTTTTGCAGAAACTACTTTAGTCCAATGAAAATGTACTTAAAATGAGACTGGGGAGTGATAGGGGGAGGAAAATGCATAGAAGGGACGTATAACAACTGATGGCTCTTGCAGCAGCTTGTCTGTTGTATTTGTCACTCCCCATGTATTTGCATCTTCCATTTTAGCCTCTCACGTCTCTTGGGTAAAAGATTCATGTAAATGTCTCTTTGCTTTGAATCCATAAAAAACTTCTGGTTTCCCCTCAGTTCCTTCCACTCACTGACATTTATGCATTTATTGATCTTTTATCAAGTGCTGCAGTTTTACAACTGCATAAAATACAAATGCCATTGTGTATGTCTGGAGAAACAACCATAAGGTAACTATTCTGGTAATTTAGTCAGGATTCAGGATATTAATTGCAGACATCTGGAACAGGCAGATGAACTAATATGGTAGAGTGGTTGGATGATATTCATGGTTATTTTGACACTAAAGTTCCTGTGTTACCTCCTTGCAATAAAAGTGTGGGACCAAGTCACTCTATAAAGTGCTAGCAATGTATCTGAGGGCTGCTATAACAGGTCCTGGCCCTTTGTTAAGCCAAGAGGCTGAAAGCCATGTGACATTACCCTCCTGAAAAAATGCAATTAATTTCAAAACAATGCACTGTGGACCAAGTTTAATTGTTAATTTTCAGTGACACTTATGAGGAGAAAATTAGAAAATGAGTCAGAGAGGAGTATACCAGGCTGCTTACTTTAACATTAAACTTCTTAGTGTTCAGGTCTCTACAGTTCCCCCNTCACAACATAAAACAGAAATACATCTAAACAAAAGCAAGTGAGAGGTGTCTGTTGAGTTTTCTAGTCACATATTTGGGGATTTTGTATCCCGTGAAAGTGAAACTTACACAACTCTAAGGCAATGTGCGGGTTTAATTGCTTTTTTCACATTATTTCTATGTCAACGGATATCTGATTTTTAAATTCACAGTGAAACAAGCCAGTCATCAGCTGGGTAGAAGTACCAAGTACTGCTGTTCTTGCATCCTGATGCTGTGGAAACATCTCCTGTTATGTCCCTTGAGGCTAAAACATAGAAGGCTGTCCTAAGGGCTGTGCTGCCTGCCCACAGCCTCAGTCTCCAGCTGCAGAGCATGCCATGGTGCCCCTGGCTGTGCTACCAGCACCGATGTGAGCAATGCTCTGGAGCATCCTTTTTTCATCTCTCTCAGGCTAGCATCTGGAATCAGGTAGTAGAAGGAGACTGGTGCATAAAGCAGCACAGATGTTATGCAATGTTTGCACTGGAAATATGCACATCTCAAAATGGATAATAACAATATTAGAAACAGCATTTAAAAATATATATTGGAGGTGTATCTGTTTTCAGTTACACCCTTTTTCACTTCTTATTGCTCTTTCCAAACCATCTTCTCTTCTAGCAACTACACAGATAATTTGCCCTTATAGTGATTCCACCATGTTCACCTCAGAAAAACAGCAAAAGTTGTAGATGGAGAAACAAAACGGTCAAGTGGTCCCTTTTGTGAGCTGACAGCTGTGCTCAAGGAACTTGCTCTAATGAGCTCTTCAGAGAACATGGGAAGAAGGCTGCATGGGGTGCTCACACCAACATTTCCCCAGAAGGACTCTCATCTTCATCATGCATGAGAAATGAGGACGGAGCATGAGATGGTGATAGTCTCACTCTTCGAGGGCAAGTTAAAGTTGCAGAACCATATTATCTTCTCATAAAACATGAATTGTAAATTCTTTCCTTCTTGACAGTGGAATTGCACTCTTTCAACCTAGTGCAGGTCAGAAGCAGGACCATTAAATTTTCAGCCACAATATTTACACTTCCCAGTAAACTAGAATACCATTTTGGTCTTACTTTAGTTCTTAAGTAAATGGTGCACATAAGAATTGAAGATGATGGGGTTTTTTTGTTTGTTTGTTTTCGTTTTGTGTGTGTGTGTGTGTGTGTGTGTGTTTATGTTTTTTTAAAAGCACACTACACCCCACTCCTCCAGTCCAGATTTCTTCCAGCGCAGGATTTTTACAGGGAAATTTAGAATGGAACAGTGATGCAAAATGTATCTGAAAGTGGGGCCCATATTCAGAGTGTGCTGAAAAGTCTGAGATCTAGCCAAATTTTCTTTGTCTTATAATTTATATATCATAAAAAGAATATATATTGAGTTATTTTCACTTCTTATTTCTTACACCTTAAAAATGCATTCTCAAGAATTCCTGAACTAGAGGCAATAGTGCTGGAAAGAGACTCAGTGGTATACCATGTCAGCACAGAAAGACAAAGTGAGGTGCTGGATGCTAAAAAGCAAAAGGGGGAGGATCTGGGCTGTCTGTGCAATATTAGGAGGCTTCCTGGCCTCTTCTGCCTACCAACAATAATGGAATTGAGTTCCACACTGAAGATAATTGCCTCAAGTCATTCTCCAGCCACAGGGAAGGTAAGATTAATAAAGAGCATTTATTATAATTCTGCAACCAATTTATGTAATGGAGCACATAAAAAACAACCACATTTAACATAAGCATTTATCATAGCCAATTTATGCATCAATTTGTTCAGTGCGTGGTAAACCAACCATTTATATGAATAAGTGTTGTTCTCTTTGTGTCCTTTTTTTCTTTATTAAAGTAAAAATTGTTAGTGATTTTATTTATTTATTTATTTAGATGCAGAGGTGACAGTGATACATATAAACTTCCCAGTGACTGAAATACATTGCAGTTTTCTGAGAAGCCTGGACTTCTGCCTGTTGCAATTGGCAGCCATTCTTTAAAGAAAATTTTCACAAGAACTAAAACTCTCTTGCAGTTTAACTGTATGTGTAGCTAAACTGACTGGTTAGATTTCAGTTGAAACAGCAGCATCTCAAAGGATACTGAAGAGATTATATCTTAAAAATCTGACCTGCAATTCTGTCCTTCAAAAGAGGGTCTGATCTGGCAGGCTGGAAGAAGAGCATCCTGTGTTTTAGTGGGATATAGAAAGTAATCTTCTGGATGCAGTAGAACACCAAATACAGATAAAGGATCTATTTCTGAATACTGAAAAATTAAAAGAAATGCATTTTTAGATTTTTCCTAACTAACCTTTAGAGCAAGAGAATCACTATTTCAAGTTTATCTTTCCTTTTACATCTCTCTGATTCAATAGAAAAAGATGTACTTAAACATGTTATTTGCAATGGTATCCATTTCATTAGGTACTTTTGTCATGATATATGATACAGTGTTTGTTTTTCCAAATCAGTAAAATTACACTTTGTATTTTTCAGAAGTTCCCTTGTCTGGAAATATATTCTCCTGAAAGTAAAATGTTTTAAGCATGCCTAGTAACTGTCTGTATCTTTTCAAGCCCATTCTGCTTCTCTTCAGTGAGGTGGTGCTTTTCATTCCAGTTTATTTTCCAGTGTCAAGTAGCATCCATAGCCGAAAACTCAGATTACTATCTAAGAACAGTGTAGCCAGAATGCACTTCCTGTTAGTTAATAGGGACCTGAAAACCTGTGCTTTCCCCACTCTGTTACTTAGTCCTGATCCACACGCCACACATGATCACAGCATTGTATAACTGAATTTTGTTTATTTCAGGGTGGTTTTCTTCTAATCTCCATACATATATTACATCATGATTGAAATGATGATACTGTGTTCCATAAATAAAGAAATAAATTGTGAGCCATTATACGTTGGAAGGAATGGAGACAAATCTTTTCCTCATATTTTCCTCTGACTTTATCTTTGTATGGTTAATACCTATTAGGTAGCCCAGAACAGTTCTGAGGAGTTTTAAACAAAGAACTGCAGAAAAGGTTTGTCCCTTTTCGTTGAACACTTTATGCCAGAAAAAAATCCAACCGGCAGGCATTGTAAAGTAGAGTAGGAAATTGTTGTGGTTTAACCCCGCAGGCAGCTATGCATCACACAGCCGTTCGCTCACTCCCACCCCACCCCCCCAGTGGGATGGGGGAGAGAATCGTGAAAAAAAAAAAAAAAAGGCTCGTGGGTTGAGATAAAGACAGTTTAATAGGACAGAAAAGGAAGGGAAAATAATGACAATAATAATAATAATAATAATGATAATAGTAAAAGAATACACAAAGCAAGTGTACACAATGCAATGCACAATGCAATTGCTCACCACCCGCTGACCGATGCCCAGCCTGCTCCTGAGCAGCGGCCCCCCCTTTGCCCCAGCCAGCCCCCCCAGTTTTATTGTTCAGCATGACATCATATGGTATGAAATATCTCTTTGGTCAGTCTGGGTCAGCTGTCCTGGCCCTGTCCCCTCCCAGCTCCTTGTGCACCCCCAGCCTCCTCGCTGGCAGGGCAATACGAGGAGCTGGAAAGTCCTTGGCTCTGTACAAACACTGCTCTGCAGCAACTGAAAACATCACCATTATCTTCATCAAAAAATCCAAAACACAGCTTTGTGTGAGCCTCTACAAAGAGAATTTAACTCTATCCCAGCCAAAACCATGACAGAAATGAAAAGGACCTTTTATTGCCCTATGAACAACCATAATCATCTTGTTTTCTATCCTGATTGAAAAGACTTTCTGATTATTATGGTACTAGGATAACTATTGTAATAAGTAGATGTAGAGATGCATATCATTATTTATTGATGGAATACATTAATGTGGAACAAGGGGAAGACAAAGTCAATATTTATGATGAGGAAAAATAAACTGATGTTCACTGAAACAAACCGTTAAATTCTTTGTCAGGAAGATAGCCACCCTCAGAGACATGTAATCTTGAGATTTATAAATCCCATAACTTCTTCGAGATGAAAATATTAAGTATAAATTCACAGGCAGTATGGAGGTTACTTTTGTCATAAGTTTATGCAGAAAATATCAATGTATCTCAGCATATTCATATATTTAAATATTAAGTTAAAATCATCATAGTTTTAAGACATTTGGAATGATTTTATACTTGGACTGGTTGCTATCTTACATGTCATTCAAGCAGTCTGGCTTATTTGTAAAGAAAATAAGGTTTAGGCTACCATGCGCAGACCTTTGTGGATTTAGTTTGTTTGTTTGCTTGTTTGTTTGTTTTAGTTCTTTCTTTTCTTTTTTNNNTTTTTTTTTTTTTTTTTTTTTTTTTTTTTTTTTTTTTTTTTTTTTTTTTTTTTTTGCATGATGATGAAACAAAGCTTAACAACCCTCCATCTTTATTAATTTCAAGTCTCAGGTTTTTGTTTGTTTGTTTGTTTGTTTGTTTTTTTCCAGAGGTAGAACAGAAGTTTAGGAATTCCTATTTTATAAGAGAGAATTTTCTGCATGAAAATGGCAAAAAATACACTAACTACTAAATATTTTGTTTTGTTTTTTTTGATATACTTCTCACAGCATTGTTTTCAATATCTCTTTTATGCAGCAGAATAGATGAACAAGAAACAAATTATTAATCTGGACATCAAATATTAATGGTAATAGCAATTTGTTACAGTGTGCTTCACCAATGGAGAAAGCCATCTACCTTGTATAAGTATACCTTTAGATTCTGAAATCCAATTAAATTGCTAACATTTGCTTCTCAGAAAAATATCCTCCAGGAATCAGCTTTGCAAGAGGTCATATAGTGCGTAAACCATGGAATTCACACCTATTGACACAAATTTGATGCAAGCTGATTGACAGCATCCTGGACACTGATTATACCGTCATTTCCATTTTGTGCTCCCTACCTATCTGTAATAGCATTATGGGTGGATGCATACACCGCTATACTGTAGTTTGTCTACTAGGATGGAAAAGATGTCTGTTTTGTTTTCTTGCAATTGGGTGTAACAGTAACCCATATGTTGTATAAGTGTGTGTCATGGTTTTGTCTGGGACAGAGTTAATTTTCTTTGTAGAAGCTCACACAACGCTGTGTTTTGGATTTTTGATGAAAATAGTGGGGATGTTTTTGGTTGCTGCAGAGCAGTGTCTACATAGAGCCAAGGACTTTTTTGCTTCTCATGCTGCCCTGTCAGCGGGGAGGCTGGGGGTGCACAAGGAGCTGTAGAGGACAGGACCTGGACAGCTGACCCAAACTGACCAAAGGGATGTCCCACACCATATGTCATCATGCTGAGCAATAACAGCTGGGGTAAAGCAGGAGGAAGGAGGGGACGTTGGGAGCGATGGCGTTTGTCTTCCCAAGAAACCGTTGTGTGTGGTGAGCCCTGCTCTCCTGGCAGTGGCTGAACACCTGCCTGCCCACGGGAAGCAGCGAATGAATCCCTTGTTTGGTTTGCTTGTGCGCGCGGCTTTTGTTTTCCCTGGTAAACTGTCTTTATCTCAACCCATGAGTTCTCGCACTTTTACCTTTCTGATTCTCTCCCCATCCCACCTGGGGAGAGTGAGCGAGCAGCTGTGTGGTGCTGAGCTGCCTGCTGGGGCTAAACCACAACAGTGTGTCTGTTTGTACCCTTTTTCACGAATCTAAACATTGATGTCTATCAAAGGTTTGTCTGAATCCTACTTTGCACCAAAGTGTTAGAGGCAGGTCAGCAGTTGGTGCCACATGCAGTAAAAGGACGGGAGATCAAATAGCAATGAAAATGTAGCAACTTTAATCAAAATAGGTAAAAGTACCTCTTAACTTCGGGTTGCATTGCTTTGCAACTCTCTTTGTGCATACTGTTACTTTTAGCAGTGCCTTGTAAGTGAAGGTCTCAGCTCCTTCATGCCGTCAATGCCCCGTACACTGCTAGAAACATTGGCCCCCCAAAAAAGTATCACAGCTCCCTGTATGTTGTGCACAGAGAGCTAGCCACACTAAGATTATGAGCCAGCAGTAGCCTGTGCTAACTGGCAGATAGAGTCAAAGTGGGCAAAGTTTATCCCTCTCTCCTTTCCAAAATGGTGCCTAACTCTGGTCACTGAGAAGGAAGAATGACTCTAACTCACAAGATCATTCAGATAGGATGCTGGAAACCAAGATTCAAGTTCCTGCTACAGCAAATATTTATGAATAGTATCTGTGATGTGCAACTGTTACAAAAGGTAAGGAGGGAAACTTGATTTAGAGCACCCAGTATGTTGTGTGAATGCATATTTTCCCTTAGAGAAAATGTAAATAATTCCTTAGTTCTTAGTCAGTGAGACACCGCTTTAAATCCAGGTCTCCCTCTACAACAGGAGTCTTCCAATGGCCATCTGCAGAGCACTGTGGTGAAATGGCTTTATTTCTTAATTTTCGCCAGGGGGACCTAGGTGCCTGTTTCTTGGATGGGTTCACAGCCTGGAGTTCTGAGTAAAACCAGGCACAAAGTTGTGATCGTACCAGCTATACAGACACCTTTGCTGTTCACACCACCTCATCTGCTGTCTCAGACAGCTTCCCACTCAATCATTTGCTGAATACCCATCCCTTTATAAGTGCCTAGCACTGTTTTTGCATTAAGTGGGGATTGGGTGTTTGTCAGAGCTAAGGATTTGCTTGGGTGTTTAGCACTGCAGCATACAAGTATTTGTGAAGGTCTAGCCTTTATGGGTTGGATGCTATAAACTTCTGTTGCTTTACTAAAGAATATATTGGTGGTGTTCTCTAGGAAAGAGCATTTACATATTGTTCCAAAAGAAATTGATGATGATGATTTAATGATTTCCTTTAGTTCTCAGCCGAACAGTATTTTGTTAATCAGTTGGTGATACAAGAGGAAAAAAAAAAAAGAAATGAGATTTGTGGCAGAATAATTATGCTATGATCAAAGTTCTTGGTACAGCTATCCCAATAGAAATGAAATAGAAAATAGAAATGAACATTAAATTAATGACAGATTAGCTAGGTGTTACTCTCAGGGATGTTGTCTCACAGACAAATTTTCTTAAACATAAGTTTATATTCCTCAGACATATTTATGCTAGATACATTCCCTCATGTTCTTGTGTCCTCCTTCCTTCTTTCAGCACAGTGTCCTCTTCAGTTTTAGTATAAGACATAAATATTTGTTGTGTGCTACAATCGATATTACTGATTATCAGCCATCTTGTCTTAATACCATAGTCTTGATTCTAACAAATCATATTAGCTTTGCCATCTCTGCTTTGAATTTTCAGTCTGTTTACTGAAGCAATTCCTCTGAAAATTTTATCCATTAAAATTAAAGGCTAAGTTCTCTGCTGGAATAATTTAGGAAACTAACGGGAGTAAGTATCATGAGGCTACGCCGACAGAAAATTAGAAGGGCCAGAGCCTGCCTGGAATTTAATCTGGCTACTGCCGTTAAAGACAACAAGAAATGCTTCTACAAATACATAAACAAGAAAAGGAGGACTAAGGAGAATCTCCATCCTTTATTGGATGTGGGGGGAAACGTAGTGACAAAGGATGAGGAAAAGGCTGAGGTACTTAATGCCTTCTTTGCCTCAGTCTTTAGCAGCAAGACCAGTTGTTCTCTGGGTACCCAGCCGCCTGAGCTGGAAGGTATGGACAGGGAGCAGAGCGAAACCCTCATAATACAAGAGGAAGTGGTTAGCAACCTGCTACACCACTCAGATGCACACAAGTCTGCACACTGAGCCAGCAGTGTGCTCAGGTGGCCAAGAAGACCAACAGCATCCTGGCTTGTGTCAGAAATAGTGTGGCCAGCACGATGAGGGAAGTAATTGCCCCCCCGTACTCATCTTTGGTGAGGCTGCACCTCGAATACTGCGTTCAGTTTTGGGCCCCTCACTACAAGAAGGACATCAAGGTGCTGGAGCATGTCCAAAGAAGGGCAATGAAGTTGGTGAAGGGTCTGGAGAACAAGTCTTACGAGGAGCAGCTGAGGGAGCTGGGGTTGTTTAGCCTGGAGAAAATGAGGCTTTGAGGAAATGGCCTCAAGTTAAGCCAGGGGAGGTTTAGGCTGGATATCACAAAAAATTTCTTCACTGAAAAGGTTGTGAAGCGTTGGAACAGGCTGCCCAGGGAAGTGGTTTAGTCACCATCCCTGGAGGTATTCAAAATACATGTAGATGTGCTGCTTAGGATCGTGGTTTAATGGTTGGACTAGATGATCTTAGAGATCTTCTCCAACCTAAATGATTCTATGATTCTGAGTAATGCAACCAACTGGCTGTAGTTATTTTACTCAGACTTACTAGTGTGAATGGTATAGGCTCTGATGTACTTGACGGATAATATTTTACATACATAAAATATTCCTTTTGACAGTTATAATGCCGTGTTGTTCAAGACAGACTCATCAACACTGTTGCTTAATCTTTTCTGGAGTGGGGGACACTCAAGTCTTTAAAAGAGTTTCTTAAGATACTTATAACATTCCAATAAAACAGCAACCTTCTGAAGTTCAGGGAATTATAAGAACTGTCTGGGTTTCATGAAAATTATCTTTTTTTAGTCTTCTACTCTAGGCAATGCACTAAAATGATTTGTATGTTATAGATAATATAAAATTATTCCTTCATTTATGACATAACTCAGAGGAGAGATACTTCTATTCAGTGATGAAAGATACAGTAAGATAAAAATAAATTGGCTCTGAAAAAATTTAATACTTAAAAGAGGTTTGGAAGAGAACTGAGGAGCATGTTTCTGATCAGAATAATCTGATTTTTCACAAAGCTGGCTGTTAAACTTCCTGAGATACTCAGCACTTCCACTGTATAGGGAAAAAATATAGTGAAATCTCTCTGCCTTGGTCTTTTGACAACCCCTTTGCAGATCTTCGCCAAAATCCATAAATCCATAAAAAAAAAAAAAAAAAAAAAAAAAATCAGATAGATAGATAGGTAGATAGATAGATAGGTAGATAAATGCAGAATAAGATCCTATCCCTCTGTAGATCCTGTATAAATTCAAGTGGTGTTTTCCATTTATTTCAACAGAATTGGTTTCTAAGTATATGTGTTTTTAGTCTTTTGTAGAGTCCACCTGAGTTTGACCAAGTATCAGTCAGTTGTCAGTATTCCAGAACCTGTTCCCATAGATTTTCGCCCAGACACCTTAGTTATTCTTTCCTAGTAGTGATTTCAAATTGCAGGGCCATATCATCAGGGACTGTAAATCAGTATAGCTCCATTGACTTCACTGACAGATTTATACCTGTGGATGATTTGTTTCAAAGTATGCTGTAAATAAAAGAAAAATACTTCTAATAATATGTCATAATGCTTGACACTTTTCATTTGAAAGACCTTAAAGCACTAAGCTTTGTAAGTGAATGTTTGTATTTATGTACGAAGCTAGATTAACAGCATTCCCAGAATGAGGGTGCCAACCCTCATTTAGTCTGAGTTCTCACTGCAGTGGAGTAGGAGCTCCTTAGTATACAAGATGCTTCTTATCTGGCATAAAACCCCTGCTGAAGAAAATTTTCATTCAAACAAATTTATTTGATAATTAGTAAACAGAATGGAGCAGGAAATTGTTGAAAGCACAGGAAAGGGGAACAGACCTCAGCTTTTAGCAAAGTGTGAGTTTCTCACTGTGTGACATTCCCTCTTTAACACTACTCTCTGAGCTAAAAGTCTATTTATCCATAACTATGCCTCCAGATATAGAAAATCTTTTATTGGGATTTAGCAGGCTAACTGGAAATGCCCCATACTTGTGTTTTGATCTGTATGGATTCATCTATCACTGAAATGTCAGCATTTATAATGTCAGCTTTGCAGCTGGGAGAGAGGGACGATCAGTCACCTGAGAGACTTTAAAACTGTATCATGAGACAGTATTTAGAATCCGTGACTTCGTAACATAGCTGCAAACTTTATTAAGGAGGAGGAAGTATTTATGCTGGAGGGACGAATTATAATAGGACCTCACAGGGATTTATACAGATATATTAAAAATTAAATTGAATTGAATTTGATTTTATATTGAGCCTGTCAGACTCAAGACATTCCAAAGTGCTTAAAAAAGCAATGAGTTACTTACCCATACCAAAATGACTATGCAGACAGCTTTTATACAGATGAAAGTTATTAAAGCATAATTTTGTACAGTCATGGATCAAATCTTCAGCTGTCTCAAAAACAAGAATGGAAAATATTTTTTATACGGGTATATATATATAAAGTATATATATTATATGTGAATACATTTATAAGTACATTCATTATATGTATATTACTTATGTTTTCATTATATGTATATTACTTATATTTCTATTCATATGATATATATTGATATAACATACATTATGTACAGTATTTATACAGTTACATATGCTTTATAGATACACAAATCTACATTTAAACACACCAAAATTGAAAAAAATTACATTATATATGCAAAAGGCTACCTCGCAAGTGTAGCAGACGTTTATCTACGATTTGGAGCACAAATTAGATGTCAGCAATAAAATGACTGGATGAGAGGCACTGTGTAAAACTGAATATGAATATCTTTCCCAGAAATCCAGCTCAAAGAATTTTTTTTTTTTTTACTAAAAAATTTTTCATGGAACTGAGTTTTCTAAAGCTAAAAAAAATCCAACCCTTTCTAGAATAAACTTGAAAATAAAGAACTTAGATATTTCAGTAAAAATTCAAACTCTTCCCAGAAACAATAATAGACCTTTCCGTGAACAGCTCTGCTAGTCAGTTCTGTAGTCCATGTGGCCATTTTTATACAGCTATAGCACACAAGGCAGCTCTTTGGGTCTGCCACAGACTACACAGAATTTTGTTGAACAAACAGAAGCAAAATTCACCCTGTTAGCTCCCCTAGTTATTAGCTCCATGGCTTTTGACCCTTGAGTTCTCTGTGCAGGTGGGGAAGGAAAAAGTGCCTTTTCATGTTAGCCTTTCCACCATTTATCCACCACCTTCCTAGTCTGCTTCAGCCCAAATAACTACATATATGAGGTTGATTATAGGTTAAGTCATTTCTCGACTTTAAACTCTTTTGGCTTTATTTTGATGTGTTATTCCATAGAAAGCATATGATAGTTGAAAATTAGTAGTTACAGTTCAGTGATACAGCTGTCTTTTCCAGTGACTTACTTTTTTCTGTACATATTTTAATCTATATAGAGGGAAGACTTGTAGGCACTATGTTCATTGCTCTGATTTAAGAAAACTTCTATTTGGCTTGGTGGCAGCTGCAGAAATACGGCTTTGCTGTAGAGCAAGTAAGAATTACAGGCTTAAAACTCTCCTAAGTAATATTAAACATTTGCATAAGTGACCACAGGGTGACCAGATAAAATATCAAATGGCCAACTTCCCAAAACTCACTGTTTCAATGGAAATTTTGATACCTGTAGGAAGTTTGCTGGGAGAAAATGTATGAAAATATTTAACTGCAGTATAGCGAGTTTACGTTTGTGTTAAAGGCAGCTAATAGAGACAGAGCACTGAATGGTACTAAAGCTGTAGAAGCAAAGATAGTAAAAACAAATGGATTTGAAACACTATGACTTACAGTGAGTGAAACAGAAATGTCAGAGAGCACATAAAAATATGGTGTTTTACAACAGAAAACCTCCAGTGTGGTAACATGTCTTTCCACAGAAATGTCTTTCCATGAAAAGTTGTGTGAATGGAAATGCGGTCCAACCTGCATCTGTTCTCTTGTGTTTGTTATTGTTTGCTGTTGTTTTGATTTGGCCTGGATTTGCCACTGCAGGTTGTTAAAACTCTGAGAGCACTGTGTGGGCTCTGAATCTGCAGGCACATTGCCAGCCGTAACAAGGCCTGGTATGAAACTGAGCTACAGTAAATGTATCAAAAAAATTGATGCTCATCAATTGTTAAATTCATATAATTACTAGAAATAATAGATTATTCTACAGAGGTCTTCTCCAGCTGTCCAGAGCAATTTAGTTGATGAGGGGGCAGAGAGGAGGTTCTGATCTGTGACATACTGTGTTTTCTGGGTGGCCTGCTGTGAATACTTGTTAGAAATGGTTGGGGGGTTTTCCCAAGTGGGTTTTCATCACAGAAGAAGGGATTGCAAAGTCTGAAACTTTTTGCAGATGGTGTTTGTGAGGGAAAAAAAGGAAAAAAAAAAAGGAAAAAAAGAAAGGCTCACAAATTCTTTTGGGCCTGGGATGTAATTTCTGGTCAAAGCTGGCGAAACAGGGAGAGCTTTGTGAACCATCAGCAGCGTGGTGATTAGAGCAGTTGCCTGCGGGCACCGAAGTCCAACACTCCCTTCAGGAGACTTAATTTTAATGCCCCATTTTCTTGTCAAGTGCTATAAGTGAAGTGCTGCCAGCTGCTTTGGGGTCAGTCCCTTCTCATTCAGTCTGGAACAGGAGAAAATGAATCCCCTCAGCTATATGAAAGGTAAGGAAACAGGAGAAACAATTGGTCTCTGAAAGATATCTGAAACATCAAAGGCCCTCTCCTTCTAACTTTGCAGAAATAAAATTTACATTTTGTGGCATTTTTACATTGCCAAAGTCGCCTTACTGAAATGATGAGGCATGCTGGGGCACCTGCAATAGCCAAATACATCTGCAGACATTTGTCACAAGGGGGAAGGTTTGGAGCCATAAATCTGGCTGCGTACATAGTCAGGAAAACAAACGGAGCGTACCTTCTTTCTCAGAACACATTTACTCTTTTTTAGCAGAGAGAGTTAAAGTATTTTTGTTTGTTTGTTTGTTTTCCCAAATAATGAGAGGAAATAAGAAAACAGTACGGCAGCAGGTAATATGGAAATTTGTCCTTAGCTAGGGGCTTTGCAAGTACTTGTAAATAACACTGGAGCTAAACCATCCTTCAAATCTAATACCTCACTAAGAAAATTGCAGATTGCTCAGAAGTAAAAGAATCATCAATGGTATTTGTGAAACTCAGTGAATATCTTGAATTTCTAGTAGGGAATTTGACATTTCTAAGTTATCTTTGATGTTTATAAATAAGATTGCAAAAGTACATACTGTGTCAGAATGGAAGACCACTAGCATTATAGCAGTGAGTTTTCAAAATGCTTTAAACCTCAGGTGCCCAATCTATGATTTATAGGATGCATCTGGACTGAATCCATAAGAAAAAAAATTCTCAGCATTGAGATTCATAAACTGACAAACAAACATCTCCTCTTCATCCCCAAGAGCAGAGATGATAAGGTGTATCAGCGCAGTTGCAGCACTGAGATAAGGCACTCAAAGCTCTGTTAAGTGACTCTCCTGCTATGTATAACAGAGGGAGATACACTGATGGCTGAGAGACTTCTTAAAGCGTTGATTGTGTTTTGATGAAGCTCTGTGTGATATTAACAAGGAGAACCCCTATCAGCTCCACCAGAGGATGTGAGTTTTCCTCTCACACGAGACTGAGTCAGGAGTTATCCTGTCCATGTCACTGCAGTAGAAGTGTGGTGGAAAATGTTCCCATCTCCCAGCCCTACAACTCTTTATTGTCATTCTGGTGGTTGAGGCTGCGCACCTGAGGAAGGAGAGTAGTAGTATTAGAAAGGACAAGGTGAATGTGTTAACTGTGCTTCAGAGCATTACAAAGCTGCCCTGCTGGGATATTCTCAGAGGGATTGGCGCTATAATAATTGAATCAGTCAGCATGAACTCCTGTGTGTTCATCTTGGCCACAGAAGATTTTGTCTTTTTGCCGCAAGACAAAGCTCGGGACAGCTGCTAGCCTTGGTGTATGACACAGACAGGCTTCTGCCAGAACCATGCTGTGTTGAAGAGAGATGCAGACAGCAGCAGGAACTCAAGGAACACTGCAAGGTCACTGCACCTGCCCTGATTTACAGAGGTTTGTGAAAAAAACTTGTGTTTCGTATATCTATGAGAACTGTATGATATGAACCTCTTCAAGGTCTCAGCACAGCATTAGGTTGGGTCACCTGAAATACGTGTGCTTAGGGAAGTGTAGGCTCCGTTGCTCATCACTGAGGCAGTGCACTGGATGACTGAGATAGTCTGATAAGGAAACCATGTGACCACATACAAAATTTTCAATAATGCAGCTGATCATGCAGTGCTGATAAAGGTATGAAAAAGTGGCCTCTTGTCAATGAGAAAGTGGACGTATCCAAAGACTCTTACAGCTCTGGTTCACTATTACAGATACCTTAAAAATGTCAGCTCTTCAAGAATTACTGATGTCTAAATTCATTTCTAAAATACTTAGCAGATGTTACTGTGTGTTTCACTTTCAGATTCCCTGTGATATAGACAAGGTTTAACTGATGCTTCTACTTCTGCAAGATAACTGTTATATTCTCCTAATAAGTTATTTACAACTACTTCATATTTAATTGTTTAGTAATGAATAAATTTTTCTATTTATAAATGATAAAATATGCTGTGTGATCGTAAGTCAAAAGTTAATCGAATCAAATTCTAATACAGAAAAAGTATAACTGAAAAAATGCACTCTAATAGCAACGCTTGTTGCTGTAGCTATACTGACTATTCTTCAAAAAAGTCTAGCAAAAAGTGAAGACTGCATCAACATTTTTTGTGGTTAGATAATAACTGAAGCTTTAGGCAACTTATTTAATGAACTCCTTTGCCTAGCTTAATTTAGATTCCAAATGAGGCCTAGGTACACAAATATTAACAAGTCTAGAATAAATACAGAGAATGCATGAATCATCTTGGTTGATAGCTCTGAGAACAGATCAAGAAAATCTTACTGATTTCTACGGTGCTAGACCAAAAACCAGGTAGTATATGGAGGCTTTTATTTGTTTATTAGTGTTTGAGGATGCTGCAGATGCGAGTTCCATGCTTAATTCACAAGGATAAAAGCATGAGAACTAAGAAACTTCTTCCAAAATATGTCAAAATGGATCTAATTTTATGTTTCAGGGAAGAATGAGCAAGAGCCTTACTTACAGATCTACAGTGAGACTGAAGGGGCCATTTGTGCTTTCTACAGTGCCACAACAAATTCTTGCAGAGTCACGAGGGAAGATCTTGCCAGTGGCTGGATTTCTCCAAAGCTAGTGGGGCTGCCCATGACTTTCAATATTTTTTTAGAGTGGGGATGCCTGGAGAGCTATGGCGCTACAGTCATATTCTTTTATGCCAGAAGCATTTGTGCACTGGAACATGAGAGGAATTGTCAAATACTGGTACTAGCATCTCAGTAACACCTGCTGCTGCTGCAATCCCAGATAAGAGGCCTCCTCAGCACCAGTGGTCTTGCACTACTGCCAAGTTTATGAAGAAAATGCAAGCAGCCACCATTGAGAACTGTTATTTTTCACATATGCTGAAAATATCAGAATCAAATTGAACTTAGGCATTATAGTGATGATTTATGCAGGTTGGTGAAATATTAACAGTTGGCTGCTCTTGATTTATGAGATCCTCATCTGTTTTTTTTGTTTGGTGTTTGCTTTGTTTTGTTTTTGAAAGGGAACACATATATTTAGGTTTTCTTGCGGACTTCTTCTTGTCTTTTTGTAATTTGTCTGGAGTGCTCTTCCTCTTCTCTTTGTTTTTCATGAAGTTCTTCTAGGAGTCTGTCCTCTTCTCTAAGTCACATCTGATGTTCTTTCTGTGGCTGTTGAAAAAGTAAGTTATTTTTCATTCTAGACTAATACAGAAATAACACAGAAATAGATACAGTAATGCAGACAAGCAAGCTTATTTTCAGTGAAGTGATTCTAGAACTGACAGTGTTTAGTGATATTTTTTGAGCAAGTTGATAAACAACTGTTATGAATTGGTAGCCAGAAATTATTTTCTTACTGCTTATATACGAAAGAAGCACCTGAGATTGTAAGGCAACGCGTGTATGTCCATTCTAACACATCTCTCAGCTCCTCCTGAGGTCTAACTTAGGCATCAGACAGTTGACCTTCCTTATGTTCTGTGTGCTGATGAATCAAAAACCTGTATGAAAGGTATTCACTTTTTCTGCCTTTACAGGGAATGCTAAAGGTAAAGTCATTGGACTGGGGGAAAAAAAAAATGCTACAATGAAAAAGCAGAAGTTCATGCTCTTCTGTTTTTCTTCGGTGAGGTTATTACTGCATTATTGGAGACCCTGCAGGTACAGGCTATTTCACACAGAAAATTCCAAGTGTGAGTAACGCAACAATGAAGATATCATTTACACTGGATAAAGGACAGTAACTTTCTGGAGAGAAAATAAGGGGAGCTGCCTACATGGAAGCAAACACCAATGGCTGAAGGCATTTCCAGCCTTGCTCTTCTGTTTCAACCTGGCAACATAGCTCAGATACAAAACAAAAGAAGGGGCTGCACTGCCTCCAGAAAGAGGCCAGCTTGTCTGCCAGCAGGGGAAACATGAATGCATTTGCATCCACATGTGGAAATACACCAAAGACTGTCTCAAAGCACAGGAGCAGGTGGTGTAATTTCTGGACTGAACTGCATGTTTGTTCATGCTTACGTAGCTGGCTGGGACACTATATTGGCCTCTAGTGCTGTACCTTAAACAGAAACCTCTCTTCTGGTGAGAAATCCACCCAAAACTCAGTAGTTTGTGAGCATGCTTTCCACGACTACAGTAATTTTCAGTTGAAGGAAATGCTTTGGATTGTCATGAAAATTTCAGTTCACTTGGTATGTTTGCTACCCACAAAGTGACAACTCAATGGGGAATTAACTCTAATAGCGTGTTTAGTCTACCACTAAAATGTACTTTTTTTCATTGTCAGACTTTGCTTTTTAAAATCGGTAATAATGAATTCATCAAATAAAGTGAATCACATAGGACAATGTATGAAGGAACTTTGTATGATTTTTTAGAGGAAGTGAATGTAGGAAAAAAGGTAGGGCTACCAAGTCCAAACAGACCTTCTAATTGGTGTTGGAAAGAAATGGTTTTTATTTACTATAGCACTTTAAGAAGATCGGTGTTGTAATCTTGACCTACAAATTCACTATGTAGGGAAAAAATACACTCTATGTAAAGCTTTACATAGAATGAGTCAATCTGTATCTTGTGTTCATTCCTGGCTGAAGTCATTGTCTTTAGTAATGCAAATGAGGAACTTGAAAGCTTAAAGGGATCTTAAGAGATCATCTATTCCATCCCTCTCACAGATGCTTCTTGAATTACTTTTCAAACCTCCCTAGGCAGCCAGTTCCAGTGCTTTGTTATCCTTATTGTCGAAAATGTTTCATAAAGTCTAATGTATATCTGCCTTGTTGTGATTTAAACTTACTATGTTTGTCCTATGCAGCACTGACAAGGAGAAGTAGAACAAATTATCACCTTCCTGTTTGCACTGGCCTTCTGTGAATCTGAAGACTGTTACAGTTGTCTTCCCAGTAGCCTTTCTGTCTGGGCTAAACAACCCTAATTCATTCAATCTTCATTCTCTCCGAGCAAATTTTTTAGATCTAATATCCCGCCTCTTGTTCCCCTTGGATTGTCTTCAGCCTGTCCACATCTTCATGGAAGTGTGGCACTCAAACTACAGTATTTGAGCTGAATCCTGGCATTTACTGCAAAGCAAAAGGATTACTTAGCTGTTCTGCTTTTGTTTCTGCATCAGAGCATGGAACTTGCGTCTCTTGCATCAGAAGGACATAGTTAAATAGTACTGAGCACATGATCCACTGTATCATCATATTGTTTGCTTTCGAACAGCTGCCTAAAGAGTTCCATGTCCTGTATTTTAAATATTTCTGCCTGATTTTACCTTTCACTATAGAAGAAAATTATTATTATTTTTTTTTCCTTACTCTTATCTTCAGATTGAAGTTACTGTCTTTAGGAACCATTCTGAACTCTAGTCTGTCCTCTAGCAAAAACTTAGTCCCTCCACTAAGATGGGAGATAGGTATCATCTGGAAATCTACTACACTTATTTCCATTTCTTTGTCCTTATCAGCAATGATAGCTTTGGATATCTATCTCTGCTTAATACTTATGTCATTTGGATAGAGAACCAGTCATGAATCTCAGTGCCATTTCTCAACCATTCCTTCGCTCACCTTGCAGTACTTTTGTCCAGCACAGTTCCCAGCTTGTTTGCGGGGGTATTACATGAATACAAATGCCTTGCTGGTAAAGATGTATGCACCTAGGCATGTAAACACACATAGCTACTGCCATTTTGATACCTGAATTTATTTCCAAATGTCCATGAGATGAGACATGGAGTCAATGGGAGACTTGCTCTACTTTGGAGCAATATTGAAAGTGTGGACAATATAGAAAATCTAAAACAGCGATGCCTCCAATTAGAAGGATGTGGGTACTGTTCTTGTTCCAATTTTCTCAGACTGCTAGATTGAAATGAAGGAATTAGGTCAGTCTCACATGACTTCCCTGTTCTGTTGTATGCCTTCGCAAACAACTTAGATGATTAAGAACCCCAAATACTATCTGTAATTAAACAGCAAACCTTTTGCTTATGATTTATTTTACATAAGAAATGTTCAAGGGCAAGCTGAGCACAATTAGAGCAGGTGGATATCTGTGGGCAAGGAGGTAACTGCTCATTCCCAGCAAGCACCTGAGCATGCCTGAGGGGAAGAGAAGCTTCCAGAGGGCAAAGTGGTGCCAGCAGGCAGAGAAATATGGATATTGCTTGGGCAAGCTGATACTGCCTGACTGGTTTGAGGCAGTATATGGCCAAAGTAAATGCTAACAATTGTCGTGGACAACATGCAATTTGCTCAATAGAGCTAAAGGCATTCAATGAAGGGGAAAAAACGTGTGATGATCATAGTATGCAACCTCATGTGCTAAAGTGCATTGGTACTGAAGAAAAGGAAGGAGGCTGAAGTGATAGGAGTTTATGAAAGTGTTCTGGCAGAGGTAAAGGAATTGCAGTCCCACTGAGGTGCTGACCACCCCAAATCCATATTAGGTGAAGTATAGAACTAGTACAGTACATAGGGGTAAATGTATGGAGAAAGAGTTGACATGGCCTTGTAGAAAGAAATTCTATCACGTAAATCTACTGGAGGGTTTTGTTTGGTTTGATTGTCTTTTGGAGCTCAATAAAGAAGTGAAGATAAGATATCTGGTTAATGCAATCAATTTGGATTTTATGAAAGATTTTCCTGACTTAGTTCACCAAAGACTCCTAAAGTCTGTAAGTAGCCCTGGGCTAAATAGAAGGTCTTGGAATACAAAAAGAAATTAAATGTGTAAATGTCTTTAACAGAATTCAACAAGTTTCAGTGCTTCCCAGCTTAGTTGCAGGTGACCCAGAAAAGGGAACGAATGACAAACTGACAGTTTTGTAATCGTATGTGAGGATCAACTCAGAAGAATGGCACGTGGGTTTTAGAAGGTACTGTCAATGGCAATAAAACAGATGAAATTCAGCATAGGTAATTGTGAATTGATGCATGTGGATAAAAACAATCTGTATTTCACATTCCATATAACATTATCCAAGCAGACCATTACAACTCAGATGAGACCTTGAGATTTTCATGGAACTGTCATAAACTCAGCTTAATGTTCAGTAGCAGGTAAAAAGCAAAAGTAGTGTCAGAAATGACTGTAGAGAAATAGATACTGGAACAGAACATGTTACAGCGAAAATTTGCAGTTCATTCCACCTTGTATGTTGTGTGTCCTTAGAAAGTCTGTGGCGGAACTGGAAAAAAAGTCAGAAAAGGGTAGCAGGAGTGATCAAAGGTATGGAATAATGTCCTTACAAGGAACAACAAAATATGTTAGGACTGTCAGCTTGGAAACAGACAACAGAGGAAGAATAGAACATAGATCAATAGTTTGCTGTCTCTTTCAGTATTCTATTCTCACAGAAGACACTAAATAGAGCTTGAAATTTGCTGGAAAGAAAACAAAGGACATAGATCTTCACATGTATGGTTAAACTGTAGAACTTCTTTGTAACAGGAAGCTGTAAATGCTGGCAGTTAACAATAAGGTTCAAGAGTTCAAGTTCACAGCAGAAAAATCCATTGAGTGTTACTGAGTATCTAGAGCTATTTCTGGAAGTCCCAATGCTATGTGTGTTTGGAGCATGGGGGTATCTACAGAGTATATACACATTATCATCATAGGGGAAGCACCACATTCTTCCCCTATTCTATTTTTTAATAAGGGTATCTGCTTCAGGCATGCCTCAAAGACCGGATAGGTTTTGGGCATAACTCAGTATGAGTGTTCTCTAATGATGAAAGAGAGATGCTTCCTAGGGTGCTGGGGAGACTGCAAAAGATTAGTGGTTACCTGAGTTGCTATTTGCACTCAGTAGGCAAAGATTGAGAACAAACCTGGAAGAAAAGAGGTGCCTGTGCTGGGTCTGGCCGGGATGGAGCTGACTGTCCCCCCCAGCAGCCCATCCAGCTCTGTGCTCTGCAGTGCAGCTGGAGCAGCACTGGTGTCACACCAGGGTTGTGTCTGCTGCTGAGCAGCGCTGGCAGCACCCAGACTCCAAAGCCCCAAACCCAGTGGGCAGCAGCTGGGAGGGGACATCGCCAGGGCAGCTGACCTG
>VXAL01011631.1:30446-56174 GCA_013399475.1 Chauna torquata
TGTGGTGGAGTTTAGCTGCCCAGCAGGATAAAACCATCACAGTGTCCTGCAAAGACATAGTGGTAGGAGGGAGATATTTTTAAGTCCTTTTTTAATTTTTATGCTGTCTTCAAACAACTCCACAAAATATGGTGATTTTTCTAATGGGTTCCTTAGACTTCAGCAATACAGATTATTACTCAGAAAGAATGAATTCAGCAAAAATGTCATGTCAACCTTGGTTAGGATATTTTGATAGGGAGGGTAAAAATAGAGCAATAATAACGGAGTGACATTAAATAATAGAAAGTCATGTACTTATAAAAATATGTGGTATGCACTAAAATTCACCATTTGGAAATAGCTAAGGAGGATGGCATTGCTGCAGTCATTGTATGAAACAGGATGGCCATGAAAAGAAGACTTAAGCTCTTAGTTTACACAGGTATTTTCAACTGACAGAGAAGACATGTAGCTGAAGGCACTAGTTATGTTCAATCTGTGAACAATTCTTGCCAGACAGGTTCAGGACAGAGTGGCTCAAATTAGAATAACCACAGAGAAGAGCCTAGTTTATTGAACAGAAAACTGATTGGGACTGTACAAATTTATATGTGATCTAGCAGGAAGGGATAACCGTTAATTAAGTTAGAATTTGGTTTATTTAAGAACTAATAGATGGAACTGCCTTTGAAAATAAGTAAATTGCAAAATGGAAAGGAGTCCCAAAATACTATTGAAGTGAGGTTTAAGGTTGGCTCTCAAATCAGAGTAAAGGAAGCAAAAATACACTCTGAAATGACTTTTTTAACATTAAGGCTGGTTTATGAAAGACATGGTTTGATATCGTGCCTACAGAAGCAGAAGGCTAGACCTGGTGGCACAGGACAACAGTCTTAACCTTATATTTCATAGCTAGGAGTTACAAGGCATCCTCCTGGACATAACCATGTTTTTAGAGGCTTGAACTTGAGTTGGATATGTGTTATAATTATTTGAATTGTATGTGCTTATTAACTCCTCTTTGAACTGCAACAATAGAAAAGATATGAGGTTGTTAATATTGTCAAACTTCATTCTTGTTTACTCTCATGTGATTCAATTCAAATACAAAATGTAAAGCAGTGCAGAATTTGGGTTTGCCGTGCTTAATTTTTTATACAACTTGTAGAAAGTGTCACGTATGAACTAGGAGTTTACAAGGTCATTAGCACATCGATGACTTAGGATGGACCTTGCTCTTACTGAAATCATTGAGTATTCCCAGTTTACCTTGATGGTGAAAGGATCTAGTTACTAAAATTTACTTTATTTACTGTATTCTACTGTAGCAACTGCTAGTTTGCTTAGAGTGGAGTTCTGGTAGAAGCTATACCTAGTTCTGTAATGTGGAATTATTAGGGGATAGTCACTTTCTGAAGAGAGAGACACGCTTTTTAGGATGTGTTAAAAGAAAAAGAAGCAACATAATAATTAGATACAGCTAAACTTTGTGATGTAGATTATTAGTAAAATAGATGGCCCCTTAACCACCTGAGTCTGTCCAATATTACCAAAGAGTACTGGCAATTTCTTATGCATAGAAAGAGTTGTTTCCCAATCATCGTAAAATATGGTAAAATTTCCTTCTGTAACACTGACACCTCTGTCAAGAAATGAAGTTCAAAGTCAAGTCAAATGTTTCAAAATAACCAACCAACCAACACCTCTGCACCCCCCCCCCCCCCCACCCCCCCCAAACGTATGGGCATATCTTTAGAAACAGAAATTGCTGCCTGAACACAGTGTACTGGACTAATGTATCACTTTAATAGACTGGCCCTCTGCCTCTACAGCTAATTTAAATCCCACCAAGAACAAAGTGATTAAAAATCTTTCTGATTTGTCAGGTGTAAAGGATGGTCACCAGAAAACTGAGTCAAAGGATTTGACTTTAGCTGTTAGGAGTACACATCAGAAGAAATCAGTGCTGTGTGCTCAGAAGTCAGCTTCTTGTCAGAAGAAATTAGTGCTAATAATACAGAATAGCTGGGATAACTTAAAAAGGCAATCTACATGCACTTGCAGCAAAGTGAAAAGGTACAGAATTTTGAAATGTCTAATGTGATGCTCAGTATTTAAGTGTATATGAAAACATAATTTTCAGGTTTGCCCTCCTGAGACAGTTCTTTAGAACCGTTAAAAGAAAAGAAAAGAAAGGAAAGGAAAAGAAAGAAAAAGAAAGGAAAAGAAAAGAGAAAAGAAAGGAAAAGAAAGGAAAAGAAAAGAAAAGAAAAGAAAAGAAAGGAAAAGAAAAGAAAAGAAAAGAAAAGAAAAGAAAAGAAAAGAAAAAAAAGAAAAGAAAAGGTTGTTAGCCAAAAGCAAAACAAGGCTGGAAGACCAGGTCCCACCTGATTCTCTATTACCTGCTGTAGCTTCATCGATTTGGGCAAGGCAATCTGGACATAGATATGGTGGTGTTTCTGCTTTATCTCTCAAGAAAAAAGAGAGAGAACTTCTTTGTACATGCCTTCTCCCAAACAGTAGATAGGGTTGTTTGCTATGAGGGCAGCAGACATGTTCAAGAAAAGTTAATTCCCTGTTGTTAACTTGTAATAATTGTAAGCATTCTGCAGTGATATCTGTGACAGGTTTTCTTCTAAAAAATGAGAGACTAGTGCCTGTCGTTATTAGCAGGATTAACAGTGGAAGGACTGGTGTAAGGGGGCTTGGAGGTATTTTGAACAGAATATCTAGAACTATTCTGCCTTTGTAATGGTGTCACTGACTGTTCTTACATACCACCAAGTACAAAGTATAGCTCAAACACTGTCATTGCCTGACTGTGTGATTAGGCAAAAAATAGGAATTCTAAGGACTGGTACGTGAACTGATGTTACTGAGAGTATTGACCTCTGAATTCTCTTATCCAATGGCTAGTGTGCATAATGTAAAGAAGATAGAATAAGAAAAAAATAAGCTTTGCATTACTCATACCTCTTCAAATGAGAATTGTAGATAAAGTTCTGGCATCGGTGCCTGCTCAAAACCATGGAAGTATAACCCACCAGATACAACAGGCACAGTTGGTGTCTACAGCAAAAGACAAAAGGACTTAAGTGTGGCAAAGAGGTGAAACAATGAACAGATGAGGAAAAATTAAGTTATAATAAATTATGTGGTCAAATTTACTCTTGACTTCAAAAAATTGCTAATAAAAATGTCAGGTTTAGGAAAAAAAAAAAAAAAGCTCTTCAATCCTGCCCAAGAAAAAATTAGTCCTCTGCACTTTATGGTATGAAAAAAAAAAATGGAACATGATTATGTTGTCCCATAGGGGCTTTCCTTTTTGTGATAATGAAAAGAATACATCATTGCAGAGAACAGATTATTTCATAATTTTTGTTTGTGAAGAGGTAGAGAAGTTCCTGGTTGTTTAAATTAAAGGACAGCTGTTCCCTTCATGTTGAAAATGGGAGGAAGGATTTCTTATGGGAGAAGGGACCAGCTCTTTTCTGCCATATTCTCTATTGCTGAGGGAATATGTGTAAGAACGGTTCTTCCTCTATCATCCTAGCTGAAAAATGGCTTTCTTGCCTCCTGTCCTAACCAGCTGTCTTCTCTTGTGTTGTTGTCATTAGTTGATTAGTGGATCTAGTGGGAAGACAGGGACTGCCAAAGATCTGTTTTCATTGCTGTCAACCTCTTTCTAACAGCATGTCAGATTTAAAAGCAGTATTCCTACCAGAGCATTGGCTACTTTCACTTTTAATTCTCAAAATTAGGGTCAGAGAGTAAGCCATACCTGTACACAACTCAGCTGACCAAGCTAAACATCAGCAATGACTGCAATACACAGAAACAAGATAACAGTTTTCAAAAATGAAAGAATTTTGCACCACTAGCAACCTCCATTGCTATAATTCACTGGCAAGTTAGGTGCATCCCTGGTACAGCAGACAGCTACAGCATAGGCTTCCTGTAGGTGATACAACTCTTGTAATTGAATGTTTTTAAGCACCAAGTCATCATCTATCCTATGCACAATTATTACCCCCTAAGGAACCACTCTGGGAGTAGGTTACAGCAACAGAGTTCAGTCTTGGTAAACACAGAGAGTCAAATGATCAAATGAAGGTGAAGTCCTGTAGCCATCAAGGGTAGAGCTAGGAGGACATGATGCCACGTTAAAGATGATTTTTCTTCCTGCATCTGAGCTGCATATCACAGATCAACGGGCAAAAGCTAGATGAAATAAAGGAATTTATTGAAATTTAAGGAATGCTGTCATCTTATAATAATAATGAAAAAAATCAAACTGATGCTATACTTGGAACCCAGAAATCTCAGATAATCAATTTTAGTCTTTACAGTGTCCCAATGAGATATAGAAGTACCTTCACCGGTACAGAATAAAAAACTAGATCTCATTATATCTTTTTTTTTTTCATTATAGTAACTGCTTCCTTCGTGTTTTCCGCCAGCCAAATGTGTGTTACAATGGGATTTGACAGTATATAGTGGGATTACAGGATATAGTGGGATTACCTGTACATTTGTGCAGGTGATCAAGGTAAAATATAAAAAGGACAGAAGAGAAAAGATGATAGGAATGAATGTTGGGCCTGCTATTTCCACTTTTTCAAAATGTTTGCTAACATTGGTAAAAATTCTTTCTTCTCTTTCTCTCACAACCTAAACAGTTTTGTTGTATTTTTTACTGTATATGTCAAAGAAGTTTGACATTTAATAGATATTTTTCTGTAATTATGCTGCCTTGTACTTTGGAAGCTCTCAGTAAATACTGAATACTGAACCTAGAAAGACAAGTGATGCTTAAACATCTGTATGGTGCATTGCTTGACTGCTAGAGGGAGCAAAGATATGAAGAATACTAACTCATAATGATGTAAATACAAAGAAGATAGTCATAAAGGTTTCTGGCAAGCCTTCAATATAATTTACCCTCAAGAGATTGCAAGCTCTTGTAGAATGCTTGTATCCAGACAACCTGTGTTGATAAATCAGCTATTAACACAGTCTTTGCTTTAAGACAGTTGAAAGAAAGTGTCTGGCATAAAGAAACCTCTTTACTTGGCTTTCACAGATGTCATAAAGACCACAATCCAGACAGTAGAATTTTTCCAGACACTAAAGGAGTTATTTTCTCCTGAATCCTTGTCTTTGTCTGACTGGATCTTATTACAAAGTCATGCAAGTTCAAGGTGATAGCAATCTATGTGACAAATTTGAAATGCACAGTGGTGTTAAACAGGGTTGTGCTCTGGCAGTAACAATCTTCAGTACAGAATTTCCTTTGCTTTTAAATCACGCTTTCCTTCTGTTCCTGAACAGATATGTTTCCACACAAAAGTCACATGCAAAATCAAGTGCCTGCTTGATTGATGAACTCATTTCACACCAACGAAATCACGTTCAGTACATATAGAGATGGTGAATGACAAAGTCTTTGCATGCCTTTCTACTAGCTTGCAATGGGTTCAAACTAATCATCCATCTAAGGGAAAAACAAAACAAAACAAAATAAAAAAAGTCAATTATTTATAACCTACATTAGTTTATCTGAAAACAGATATACAATAGTAACTCTACACATGTTTTACTTTGTCCTTCAGCCAGCTTCAGATAACTTATGGCTAAATACTGAGATAAATTCTCTCATTAAAAAGATAGTTATAAAAATTCGGTCAAGCACTGAGCTGTCTGTGGGAAATCAGGCAATGAAGGGTGAACACCAAGACCCATACCATGAGATGAACATTGTGCTATAGTATGGTAGAACAAAAGATACATGTAGTAAGAATAAGCAAAGACTGATCACCTTCTCCATGGAAAAGGTGGAGTTTGTCCTGCGTCTTGTGTATCCATCAGAAGAGAAGAGTAGTGCTTAAAAGGCATGAGCAATCATGGAATCATAGAATGACTTGGGTTGGAAGGGATCTTAAAGATTATCTAGTTCCAACCCCCTCCCATGGGCAAGGACACCCTCCACTAGATCAAGTTGCCCAAAGAACCATCCAGCCTGGCCTTGACCACCTCCAGGGATGGGGCATCCATAACTTCTCTGGGCAGCCTATTTCAATACCTTACCACACTCTGAGTGAAGAATTTCCTCCTAACATTTAATCTGACTGTCCTTTCTTTTAGTATAAAACCATTCTCCCTTGTGCTATCACTATCTGCGCGTGTAAAGAGATCCTCTCCATCTTTTTTTATAAGCCCTCTTCAAGTACAGAAAGGCAACAATAAGGTCTCCCCGGAACCTTCTCTTTTCTATCCCCAGCTCTCAGTCTTTCTTCACAGGAGAGGTTCTCCAGCCCTCTGACCATCTTTGTGGCCCTCCTCTGAACCTGTTCCAACAGGTCCACATCCTTCTTGTACTGTGGGCCCCAGACCTGGATGCAGTAGTCCAAATGGGGCCTCACAAGGGCAGAGTAGAGGAGGACAATCACCTCCCTTGACCTACTGGCCACGCCTCTCTTGGTGCAGCCCAGGATGCAGTTGGCCTTCTAGGCTGGGAGCACACACTGCTGGCTCATGTCAAGCTTCTTGTCCACCAGAACCCCCAAGTCCTTCTCTGCAGGGCTGCTCTCAATGACTTCTTCCCCCAGTCTGTACTCATGTCTGGGATTGCCCTGACCCAAGTGCAGCACCTTGCACTTGGACTTGTTGAACCTCATTAGGTTCATGTGGGCCCATCTCTCAAGATTGTCCAGGTCCCTTTGGACGGCATCCCTTCCTTCTGGTGTATCAACTACACCACTCAGCTTGGTGTCATATGCAAACTTGCTGAGGTTGCACTCGATCCCACTATGTCATTGATAAAGATATCAAACAGCACTTGTCCCAAGGCAGACCCCCGAGGGACACCACTCATCACTGGCCTCCACCCAGACATAGAGCCGTTGACCACAAGTCTCTGGTTGCAGCCATCCCACCAGTTCCTTATCCACGGAATAGTCCACATATCTCGCCAATTTAGAGATCAGGATGTCATGTGGGACCATGTCAAAGGCCTTACAGAAGTCCAAGTAGATGACGTCGGTTGGCCTTCCCTTGTCAACTGATGCAGTCACTCCATCATAGAAGGCCACCAGATTGGTCAGGCACAATTTATGCTTGGTGAAACCATGCTGGCTGTCTCAGATCACCTCCTTGTCTTGTATTTGCCTTAACATAGCTTCCCGGAGGATCTGCTCCATGGTCTTGCCAGGTACAGAGGTGAGGCTCTGTAGTTCCCTGGGTCTCCCTTTCTACCTTTTTTAAAAGTGGGAGTGATGTTTCCCTATTTCCAGTCACAGGGAACTTCACCTGACTGCCAGGACTTTTCAAATCTGATGGTGAGTGGCGTGGCAACTGCCTCAGCCATTCCCCTCAGGACCCTGGGATGCATGGCATCAGGCCCCATGGACTTGTAGGTGTTCAGTTTCAGCAGGTGGTCTCGAACCTGCTCTTCGCTCACAGTGGGAGGGCCTTTGCTCCCCCAGGCCCTGCTTGGAGATTCAGGGAGTCGAGAGACGTGGGAAGCCTGTGAAGATTGAGGCAAAGAACTTGTTGAGTACCTCATCTATCAGAGGGGGTACACTCTCCTTGGCTTTTCTTTTCTGACCCAAGTATCTGTAGAACGCCTTCTTCCTGTTCTTTGCATTCCATGCCCAGTTCAGCTCCATCTGTGCCTTGGCTTTCCTGATCCCATCCCTACCCATCCGGACAGCATCCCTGCACTCTTCCCAGGCCACATGTCCCTGCTTCTACCACCTGTGCAGTTCCCTCTTATGCCTCAGTTTGATCAGCAGGTCCTTGCTCAGCCGTACTGGTCTGCTGCCTTCCCTGCTTGATTTCTTATACATGGGGACAGACAGCTCTTGTGCTTTACGAAAAGTGTCCTTAAAGAGCCGCCAGCTCTGATCAGTTCCTCTGCCCCTAAGGACAGTGTTCCAGTGGATCTTATCCACTAGGTCTTTAAAGAGATGGAAGTTTGCTCTTTGGAAGTTCAGGTCCTGACTTTGCTGTTTGCCAGGCCCATATTCCTTGAGATCAGGAACTCAACCAGCGCACGGTCACTGCAGCCCAGTCCGTCTCCAGTCTTAATCTCTTTAATGAGTTCATCTGCACTGGTGAGCAGTAGATCCTGTAATGCTTCTCGTCTGGTTGGTAATCAAAGCAATCAAAGATATGCATCCTTTTAAGAATTTTTATTTAAAGATATAACCTTTATCTTGTTTACTTGCTTCTTTTTGAAGCTGCTTGTTTGTGCAAGTTCAAAGTACTAAAAATTTCCAAGAGTTTCCTGACATGCCTCTGCCATGTCAATAGTGATTATTCCATATTTCTTATAGCTCAGTGGGCTAGCTCTAAAAAATGTCTTTGTAAATTAGAAACTATCACTTTTCTGATGAGATAAAAAATGGAATAATATATATTTTTAATTTGCTGGCAAAGTATAATGCACACTTCACTCTTCATTCACATAGTGCCATCTTAGTCCTTCATGCAGAAAGATATTATTCCCCCTTTTCACACAGTTTTTGGCCTTTTAAATAATTGCCTACTTGAAAACAGCCAGGAATTTCTGCTATGCTCTAAGAATATTACATGGCTGAAATTCAGTTCAGACTGAGTTTCTATTATCTAGACAAGAAAAACTGAAAAGAAAATTTTCCTTATGGTGAAAGATCAATTCTATTTTTAGTATACTGAGTATATTAACATGAATGGTTAAAAGGAAAAAAAAGAAATCTTTATTTATTTTTAATAAAAAATAATAGAAGTGATTTCTAACCTCATCAGTCTAGCACTTTAATGAGGGCTGAAATTCATGGAAGAAAAACAAAATTAAAGCTGGCACCCAATTGACTATGTAATATATTTTGCATTGCTGCCAATTGGTACCATCTTTGACCTGGTGATTGGTTACTCTTTCAGCTCCTTAGCTCCACATTGCCTCCTTCTGAATTGTGCTGAACAACATGGTATAACTCCATCTGGAGAAGCTTTTCAAAGTGCTTGTGTTTTCTTGGAACTGGTTTCATAGCATCTGAAACAGAAATGGCAGTTTGCTCAATGTGCTCACTAAGTAACCCAAAATTGATTTAAGATGAACCTGGTCAGAGTAGATCAATTCAGGGCATAGTGACCCAGTATTGAAAAGACAAGTATAAATTCTGGCTTAAAAAATTCCAGTGAAGCAGAAAATAGGTGTTGATTTATGTATCAGATTCTTCTTCTCTCTTCTTTCTTTCCTGGATGGATAATGTAACCTGAATCCAATCATTCCTAACCATTTCCTTGGGGCTGTGATATTTTAAGGGGAAAAAACTGTTGTGTCTTACACTTCATGAAATGGCTGTCAAGCAAACAACAGTTCCACTAGTTTACCACTTTTTAATATTCACTAGTCCTCTAACACCAAAATACTGTGGCAAGAAAGTCTCTGAGGCACACTGAAAAGCTGACTTTTGTAAATGAGATTTTTGCAGGTGCTACTATGCTAATCCGCCTGATACTCCTGATTTATTTTGCAGTAATACAATAATACACTTTAAATAGGGGAAGTGAAATTACTGCTGCTGTGTATGGCCTCAAAAGGGCCTGATACAGTACCTGAGTGCATTGGTGCAGCTTCAATATTTTGAGCCAACTGGCACACCGAATCCTCTAGCTGCCTGACAGATGTCCATGGTATTAACCACCTCTACAAGCAGCAAGTATTCTCTAATGTAAAACCGTTCTGCCTTCACACAGGAGACCAAAACACCAAGATGAGTGAATTTGATGTTCATCCAGTTAACAAGCTTAAGCTGCCCTATTGAAATCATGTTGATTTATTGCCAAAACCTAGCTGCTGCAATCATAACAGAATAACATTGTAATATTTAAGCACAGGTAAACTGAAGCATCCTTGATGTTTCCACATTGTTAATGCATTACATATAGACATCATATTTATAATACCAAAATTTTTAAGCTCCAATAAAAGGAAAGTGTTACTAGCCTGTGCCTTGTTATTGACACTTATAAATCCTTGCACTCTTAGGCTTCCAACACATCTAATGAATTGAGATAATTATTTATCTATTACTTCCTAACTAGGCTTGTACTGTAAATGGAAAGATTCTTCTAAATATCATAACACCTCCATACTGATGGTGCATTACCCTCCATGATGGTTTGAAAATAGAGCTTTGCTACATGTCTAATTTTAGAAACATATTTTTATTGAACAAGGCAAAATTATAAAAGCACACTGAATAGTATGGTGTAACTATAAGTATCTTAGAATCATAGACTCATTTAGGCTGCAAAAGACCAAGATCATCCAGTCCAATCATTAACCTAGAACTTCCAAGTCCACCATAAAACCATTAAACCATGTCACTAAGCTCTGAATCTAAACGTTTTTTTAAGACCTCCAGGGAATGATGACTCAACCACTTCTCTGGGCAGCCCGTTCCAATACTTCACAACCCTTTCAATGAAGAAATTTTTCTTAATATCCAATCTAAATTTCCCCTGGCATAACTTGAGGCCATTTCCTCTTATCTTATCAGTTGGCACTTGGGAGAAGACCCCCACCTTGCAACACCCTCCTTTAAGGTAATTGTGTACAGTGATAAGGTCTCCCCTGAGCCTCCTTTTCTCCAGGCTAAACAACCCCAGCTCCCTCAGCCGCTCCGCATAAGACTTGTTCTCCAGACCCTTCACCAGCTTCGTTGCCCTTCTTTGGACACGCTCCAGCACCTCAATGTCCTTCTTGTAGTGAGGGGCCCAAAACTGAACACAGTATTCAAGGTGCAGCCTCATCAAAGCCGAGTACAGGGTGACAATCACTTCCCTTGTCCTGCTGGCCACACTATTCCTGACACAAGCCAGGTTGCTGTTGGCCTTCTTGGCCACCTGAGCACACTGCTGGCTCATATTCAGCTGGCTATCAACCAGTTCCCCCAGGTCCCTTACTGCCGGGCAGCTTTCCAGCCACTCTTCCTCCATCCTGTAGCATTGCATGGGGTTGTTGTGCCCCAAGTGCAGGACCCGGCACTCAGCCTTGTCGAACCTCATACCATTGGCCTCAGCCCATCGGTCCAGCCTATCCAGATCCCTCTGGAGAGCCTTCCTACTCTGAGGTCGGTCAACACTCCTACCCAACTTGGTGTCGTCTACAAATTTACTGAGGGTGCACTCAATCCCCTAATCCAGATCATTGATAAAGATATTAAAGAGAACTGGCCCCAGTACTGAGCCCTGGTGGACACCACTGGGGACCGGCCTCCAACTGGATTTAACTCCATTCACCAAGACTCTTTGGGCCCAACCATCCAGCCAGTTTTTAACCCAGTGAAGTGTACTCCCATCTAAGCCATGAGCAGCCGTTCTCCAGGAGAAAGCTGTGTGAAACAGTGTCAAAAGCTTTACTAGAGTCTAGGTAGACCACATTCACAGCCTCCCCTTCAGCCACTGAGCACGTCACCTTGTCATAGAAGGAGATCAGGTTAGTCAAGAAGGACCTGCCTTTCATAAACCCATGCTGACTGGGCCTGATCACCTGGCTGCCCTGTAAGTGTCACATGATGGCACTCATCATGATCTGCTTCTTGAGCTTCCCCGGCACCGAAGTCAGACTGACAGGCCTGTAGTTCCCCAGGTCTTCCTTCCAGCCGTTCTTGTAGATGAGTGCCACATTTGTTAGCCACCAGTCAACTGGGGCCTCCCCTAATAGCCAGGACTGCCGATAAATGATGGAAAGTGGCTTGGTGAGCACTTCCACCAGCCCCCTCAGTACCCTCGGGTGGATCCAATCTGGCCCCAAGGACTTGTGTGCATCTGAGTGGTGTAGCAGGATGCTAACCTCCTCCTCTTGTATTATGAGGGTTTCACTCTGCTCCCTGTCCCTATCTTCCAGCTCAGGGGGCTGAGTACCCAGAGAACAACTGGTCTTGCTGCTAAAGACTGAGATAAAAACTGAGGTAAAAAAACATTAAGTACCTCGGCCTTTTCCTCATCCCTTGTCACTATGTTTCCCCTCACACAGAGGTTCTCCTTAGTCCTCCTTTTCTTGTTTATGTATTTATAGAACCATTTCTTATCATCTTTAATGGCAGTAGCCAGATTGAACTCCAGCTGGGCTTTGGCCCTTCTAGTTTTCTGCCTGCACAGCCTCATGACAACTTTATAGTCCTTCTGATTGGCCTGCCCCTTCTTCCAGGGGTCATAAACTCTCTTTAGAGAGAGAGAGCTCTAGCCACAGCTCTCTGGTCAGCCTGGCCAGTCTTCTTGCACACCGGCTCGTCTTTCAGCACGTGGGGACTGCCTGCTCCTATGCCTTTAAGATTTCCTTCTTGAAGAGTGCCCAGCCTTCCTGGACTCCTTTGCCCTTCAGGACTGCCTCCCAAGAGACTCTGCCAACCAGTCTCCTAAACAGGTCTAAGTCTGCCCTTTAGAAGTCCAAGGTGGCAGCTCTGCTAACCCCCCTCCTTACTTTTCCAAGAATCAAAAACTCTATTAATTCATGATCTCTATGCCCATGATGGTCTCCAGCCTTCATATCACCCACAAGTCCTTCTCTGTTCACAAGCAATATGTAATGTAGTTGTTGTATTTACAGCTTGCGACTTCATTTCTTTCCTTACATCTGTGTTATTTATGCTCAGAGCATTTGTTCTGTTTTTCTTCTAGTGCAATGTCTGTAATAGAATTATAATTTTTGTGTTCTCCATGAATTATTGTTTTTAATTTTCACCAGATATCTTTTCTGTTTATGAATGCTGATTTTGGATGCTTTCTGGTTTTCTCTGGACTTTTGCCAATAAATTATTTTTTTCTTGCTCTTCTCTTCACTAATTTATTATAGCTGGATCCCATCCAAGAAAATTTTTCATTTTAAACTGTGGATGAGCTGAACCTCTATTTCTTAATTTCAAAAAAGTCTACTGCTGACTGTACTATTTTGGTAACTGCCATCATTTTATTCATGTTGAAAATGTTAAATGGTAGATCCTTAAAATAATAACATAATGTCATCCATGCATGGCATTGGACTAATATGTATCAAATGATATGGGATGATGAAACCTGACATAACCTAATGAGGAGTGATGCCTGTTTCAGAAGTATACTGCAGGTTTTTTTTGTTCTGTTTTGTTTTATTTTCTGTCCAGAAGCAGAGAAGTAGCTGCAGGACATGCAACAATTGTAGCAAATCCCAGGAAGTACAACAAGTAACCAAAATGTTTTCAATACTGATCAGCAGTTTTCCGTACTCTTGTGATGAACTACCAGACATTTTCATAAAATTTTATTTGCACTGACTCTAATCATGAGCTGAGTTGCTGGTGTGCACTGTGGATCTTACTTAGTCAATTTACTTTGATGGTTTGACTTGATGATCTTGAAGGTCTTTTCCAACCTAGATGATTCTATGATTCTATATGCAATACACTGCATTAAATTGCAGTCATTTAAATAGCCCTGACAAGGTTCTTAAATATGAACTATTGTTTTGTTACAACTTTTTTGTGAGGCATTTGGACTCCCCCAAGAATAATTCTCTGCCTCTAGTGTATGATCAGATTTGCCTGTTTTTTTTGTTTTGTTTTTTTGTTTTTGTTTTTGTTTTTTTTTATAACCTGTTGGCTCAAATGGATCTTTTGTGTAGAGCTACCTTTTATTTGTTCACATAGCAACTGTTCTGCATCTGAAAGTTTTAGGGTGTAATACAAAAGTCTTTCTTTGGAAGGACTCTTTCTTTTGTACCCAATGATTTACAATGTCTGTAACCCACCACCCAAACTGTCATCTCTAAAACTGAAATTGCAACAGGAAAAAGTGAAAGTGTGATACACTAAGGGTGACACTTCCTCTTCCCTACTAGCTTCTGAGAGTTCTTGGAGTTTTATAGGAGAAATCTGATTTCCCAGTGAAGTGCTGGCTAAGGTATCTATGACCTGTTTTAATCATATCTGTTGTTTGGAGGATGGTGACAGCTCACATTTCTTACAATGTAGTTTCATTGTTGGATAGTTATTACCAAAATTTACTTTAATTCAATTTATGTTTTAGTGTGAGAAAAAATTCTGTTATGTGGCTAAGTCTTCCAGGCTGCACCAACAGGAAATATGTATAACTAAGATATTTGAACATATTACAGATTTTAAAACTGCTGAAATCAGTAATGAATATTAATAAAATATATTCATGGTCATAATCTCAGCTGTGAATATTGCTGGGTTTAAATCTGTGGGGGTTCATTTGTTTATTTTTAAGTCTTATATTAACTCAATCTGTGAAATTTTACTATATAGGTAGTTTTACTACATAGGTAATTTTACTATATAAGAAATTTTATTATATAGGTTTTGCAGACTTATGTGTGCTTTTTAGTCTTACTGTTATGCCAGTCTTCTCCCTATCACAGTGCTCACAAACCTCTTTACAACTTTTCTGATTTCTTTAAAAAAGCAAGCTGGACGTTGCAGACAATGCAAGTCACACCCCTCCCAGGAGACAGGTGGTCTGTCTGGAATAGGTCTGCATACAGTTCAAATGATTCTTTCCACTGTGGCACATTGCTTCAGTTCAGTTCATTTAATTTGAGGGTCTCCTTATAATGTGACATATTACTTTATGCTATTGGATCACTTATTCTCCATATGTAATGAGTTGGGAAAAAGAATGAAATGTGTCACTGAG
Source organism: Chauna torquata (assembly GCA_013399475.1). Taxonomy (NCBI): domain Eukaryota; kingdom Metazoa; phylum Chordata; class Aves; order Anseriformes; family Anhimidae; genus Chauna; species Chauna torquata. The sequence continues at coordinate 45,111 of VXAL01011631.1, forward strand.
GCAAGACTGATGGGTCTTGGTGCTGGATTTCTGACCTGTCAGAGGAAAGTCTTAGGAGGTAGTGTACTAAACTTCACTTTCTGAATAGTGCCTTGTAACTCCTCTACGAAATCTTCTGCTCCAAGGATACAGATTCATTTTAATCCAAAGTCTAGCTAGAATTCATGTGAGATTTCAAATATGAAATCATGTACAGCATCTATCCCTGTAACTGGTGTCAAAGTGAAAAGGTTTTAGAGTGCCTTGTGCTGTGTTTTTCTGAACACCAGAGCAATAGAGAGGTCACACAATATAGTCATGGGGCAGATCAGTTCCAGAGGATGTAAGGCAGTTTAGCAAAAATTCTCCTAATGAGTAAGTTTCCCATGTAATCAGTGAAAACATTTGTTTCCCCCGTAACATCCTGGATCTTCAAACAAATACTGGAAAGACCTCATCACAATTTTCAGTACTTCACTGTCAAATGATTTGCATTTGCTTTGGGCAGGAGGCAATGGAGGGGAAGAGTGTTGGGAAACAGCCCAAAAAGTAAACATTTTTATGTTCTAATTATTTTTCAGTTTTCTAGGAAAAAAAACAGCTAAGAGTGTGTATGTGGACTTCCATTCAGATAGTAAGCGTAGAAAGAATGGATTGATTAGCATGTTTGCCAGAACCTAAGAGTCTGCAAATGTTGTCATGAAATATTAAAAGGCCAATTACTGCACCAATTTACATGCATCTTTTTATAGACTGTCATAGTTCCCTACTGTAAAACATCTGCGCTGATCTAAATGCAACGATAACAAAACTCAGTCCTATAAAAATACTCAACTTTCTGATAGTGAAATTAACAATTTTATGTGCTTGAATTAATATAAGCACACCACCTTTTAAAACTGACAAAGTTAAATAATTAGTCCCCAAAACTGTGGAAATCAAAGGATGTTTTGTCCCGAAATAAAGTCAAGTAAGTCATGTAGAAGTTTATTTTACTCCATTGGTTAGCAAATTAAGCTATATGTCTTTCTGATAACAGTACATCTTTATTTCACGTATCAATAAGGTTATCTATGCTTGAAAATTTGAGAGTCACATACATTTTCAAAAATAAAAAATTATAAGGATGATAAGTTAGGAAGTAACAGTTTCGCTTGTCTCAAGTAGTTTAGACCTGCATCTACATCATCAGCCCCAAAATATCATGTTATGACAATGTTGGATGGGAAACTTGCTTCTGAATCGTAGAATAATGAAGTACGTTGGGCTGCCTATAGCTTGAGAATCCGAAAGTCAGAGCCCACTACCTCTTTTATTAATTGGCACTGCCTGTTTCAAGTGGCTATAAGGCACCTTACATTCATTATTTCTCCCATCTAAAAATTAAAGAACAAACAAACACAAGTTGCTTTGCTGCTAAACGAAGTTTTTCTACTTCTGCCATAATGATTCATAGGCAAAACATCCAGTCTCACTTCATTAGCCAACCAGAATGTAATTACTTTGCATCAGTTGTCTAAAAACAAACAAACCAACCTCATATGTCTAGCAATAAAAAGCACCACTATGCTACAAGAATCAAACGTGAGTTGGCATCAAAAGGCTCAATAACCCAAGAAGAGTCCTCACAATACTAATAGCATTGAAATAAGCTACAAAGTCAATAACATACACCCATGAATAAGCAGGTTTCAGATTAGATAGAACTAAAAAAAAGAGAAACTTTGAAGATTGTGGTTAGCTGTTAACCAAAACTTTAATAGTTTGTCATTGACTTCATTTTAAATAATGTTCAGATTAATGGATTAAAATGTGCTATGCAATGATGATCCTCGTTTCCAGTTTTGTTTGATGAGTTTTATAAATAACTGGTTAATATCAGAAATGATTTAGCACCTACGGTGCAATGCTGGGATGAGTTTTGCTTCACAGAAAGGTCAGTGGGAAGAATTCCACCTTTTCATACATGATGCCTTCGTGCCTTTGAAATCACTGGGAATTGGGCTTCAATAGTGCCAGGATCTGAACTCAGCTGCTGGCAGTGTGCCCTTGAGTAGGGACAGAGGAGGTCAGAATTTCCCACTGAGGGCAGATGCAGAGCTATTTGCAGAAGTACTGTTAGCCTGGTGACACATGACTTATCAATTAAGTCTCAGTGAGGAAAAAGATCTATTAATGGTGCATCCCTCAGCATCATGTAAATTGAGCTTCTGCATTGCAGAGACAAACATGTCTTCTGCACTAGGATGTCAGCTTCAGGCTCCCCTTGCTCTGATGCAAAGAGGTATTTGCGCAAATGAGATATTGAGGACTGCAGCTCTTTGCCAATTAGATTGGTCTTCTTGGCAGATTGCTGGTCACTTTTCCCAGTTACTGGCTTGGTAGTCATTCTCTGTTGATGGATAATGAAACTATTGTCAGGAATTGCCCGGGTCTCAAACACAGGTGATGTAAAAACAGATTTCTCGTTATGTAAAAGAACTGAATGTTTCACACAAACCAGACAGGTAGTTATTTTTTCATGTATAAGAAGAATTAAATTGGCCTTCTCTCTCTTTTCATCTGACAATTTTTTTTCCCCATCCTGTGAAAATTTCTCAGATTTTATGTATGAACAATTTTTTTTTCTTCTTTTCCTTTGTTTCTCTAGTAGCACTTAGGTATGTTACTTGCAACCAGCACCTCATTGTGCTCGATGCTGTACATCACAAAATACAAAAGCTGTCCCTATTCTTGAGAGTTTGCTATGGGAAGTGATATGCAGCAGATGGAAAAAGACAGACTGATGGAACAAGGAACACTTTGACAACACCAGTCAACCTGACAGTTGGTAGTCTCAGATCACCAGCAGCCTAACAACTGTTGTCAAGCTTTGTGTAGGCTTTGCAATAAAGAACAATTTTAAAAGCACATTTTGAAGGAGGAAGATAAGTTTACTTTGCAGTTATTTATGGAAACATACTAGCTTGCAGGGGAAAGACAAAAATTTAAGAATATAGGTGATAGGTCAGCATCATAAACATCCACGTCAATCTAAGTATCACATGCAAGTTTATACAGCCATACATCTTATTTTAGGCTAGTCAAGTGAAATTCACAATCCATATTTTAGAAAAGTCTGTATGAATGCAGCTCTCTTCTCTCTCACTCTTCATGAAAAAAGGCAAATTCCCTTACTGGCATATTTTTAAAAGTCCTGGTAGCAAAAGAAAATGTCAAATTTTGCATTGCCTTTTCATCATGGGAAGAATGCATTACTTCAAGAGCAGATGAAAGTGTACATACCTGTGCATTTTACAGGAGGTGATGTCAGAATAAAGAGGTCATGCACCATACTCAGCCTGGGGAAAAATTAGCAACTTACAGCATGTGACCTCAATATTTCTGTGAGATGGTAGGATTTCACAGGGAGATGTTGGATGGCTCAGGTATTAGGGTTTTTGAATGAGGGGGGAAGGGATTTATCCTCAAATAAATCCGGACTTCAAAATCTGATGGATGCATGCAGTTAATCTTGTAACCCAAGGAACCAAGAAGAGGGAAACTGAAGCATGTTGTTGTATAAGCATACCTAGGTGTTTGTCTGGGAGAGTGCTGTCTACCCTGCTGCATGTTCACTGTTATGTTTTACCTCCACGGTAGTGCAATTCCTTTGTTGCAGTGCAGCAGCATCGCTTATTGCCACAATTTCTTAGTTTTGTTGTTGTTGTTGTTATTGTTGTTGTTGTTTTTAAAGGAAAATGGTGATGTATGAAAATGGCAACAAAAATGAAAAAACTATTCTGTGGCTGATCTTGTATATTTGTACAAGACTGGAAGAGAAACAAAGCACAATGTTCATTCTTGACATTCATTTCTCCAAGGTCTTTGGAAATTGAATGTTTACATCCCAGGGTAAGCCATCACCTATAAAGTAAGGCAAGGAGATAGGTTCTTGGTCTGTCGTGTCCCAGTCTGTATGCCTTCCTATAGCATGCTGAAATATGTGTTGTGCCTCTGGAGCAGGAGATGAGATTCAGGATATCATCTGGTAGTCCAGGCATTTGGCCTGTTGGGATACTATGACTCCAAATCTCTTTTGCTGTGGGTTTCCACTTTTTTTCCTGAACTGTGTTCTCTTGTGTGAATTACCACAGGAGTTTTGTGAAGAGATTATTTCTTGCTTTGGTACTATGGCAAACAGCTTACATTGAAATAGAAGGGTCTAGTGAGTAGGGAATTTGTATATGCCAATTTTTAAGTCTCCAGCTTGAAGACCAGCCCATTCTGTGGATGTCGAATTGCATATCACTAACATTTAACATTCCTAAACCTGAACCAAATACACTTGCTTTGAAAATGTGCAGGCTGTGGTGCTGATGTGAATAACTGCACATATTTTATCATTGCATATTTAAGTATTTAGTTTGATACTCGTCATTGCATACACACATACATACAAATATAGAGAAATAGGTAGAGAATTATACCTACCATGTCAGACGTCATGCTCTATCTCCATAGTCCTTACGTTTTTATAAAGCAGGAAAGAAAAGATAAAAAAAGAAATATAAGGTCCTTTTTACAGTACCCTATAGACAATGGACAATACTAAAATTTCTTTAACCACATTGCTTTCTCCACGAATTACAAATCTGTGTCAACTCTAATATATTTCTTACTTGGCTAGTCTTTTGCAGATTCTTTTTAGACAGCTACTTAATATGCTTTTGCAAGGAGTTATCCTGCTATTACTAATGCCTTATTATTTTATAAGACAGCTCGTTTAATTTTGGACATCAGACGCTACGGATTGGACTTTAACACAGATCCTCAGCTGCTAGGTCTTGCAGCCACTTCCATCTAAACATAGAAAAGCAGCTTGGAAAATTCTGTATGTATTCATAGCTTTTCTTTCTTCCAGAGATCTCATCTGCATTAGCAGGGGAAAGAGAGATGTGATTTTGTCAGTCTAGCTAGAGGCACTCCGCTGTTAAGTGACAGTGCATGAGGACAGGGTGTTCATTATCAGGTTTGTACACGTGATGTGGTGATGAGCTTCATGCTTTCGCTCGCTAGTGCATAGAAAAGAGAGCGAGGTGGCCATTCCATTTCCTTATGCCACCAAGCCTCTCTGGGGCAGGCTGAGGGCAGTTTTAGCTGGCCTGCTTTTCCCCTATCATTGGTACTTCAGTCCTGAAACTCGTACAAAGGCAGAGGGCTTGCCCCAGGTCTTACATATGTAGCTTGGTTCAAATCATACCTGTCTTCTTCTCAGCCCATGGCCTATGCCTCAGGGCCGTGCACACACCGACTATGCCAACAGGAATGAGAGCATTCAGATAAGCTGCACTTGCCTCCTGCATGGAAGAATAAACTCTTTTCATTCTGTTTCACAGCTAATCCAGCTTTACTGTGTAACTAGCATTTCGCATAAAAGCATGGTAGATCTGGGGGACTGTGGGATTTGCAACAAGTTATTGACTTTTGAGGAGACAGGTATTTGCATAACAGCCCTAAAATATCTTCTTGATATATTCTTATGTACTCTTCTTCAGTGTTTCATCAAACTGCATTGCTCTGAATAAGACAGGTATAAGAAGAAGGTAATGGCACAAAGTTCTGAGTTAGTCTGGTAGTCATATACTAAATGCTGGGAAGCCATGTGAGTTTGTCTGCTCCCCATAGCTGTAATATGCCTCAGGGAAACTGCAGAAAAGCAACCAACTCAAAATGAAATAAAGTTCCTTAAAATTCTTCTGTTTTTAGTAAGCCACAAAGTATGTTCATTTTGCACTTTGACTTTTAAATATCTTTTGTTTGAATTAATTGCTTATCTTGCAAAAGAAAAAAAAAAGTCATATTTCAAGATCAGTGAATATTACATACTAAAATGGAAGTAGCATTCCATTTTAGTCAGGTGGATAAGGCAAGTAAAGACGGAGGTCCAGAAAAGTCTGAGTTTTGATCTCTGCTCTATCAGCTTTATAAACTTCCTCATTTACAAAATGTTTGATTAGAACTGTTATAAAATGAATTTATTTTGCTGAGTAATTTGTTGGTAGGGAATAACTTGTTTCATTAAACAAAGAGTTCTCATTTCCTATTCTCTCTATTCAAGAGGATATTTTTTTAATATATATGCTTGTTCATTCCAAATTATTTTGCTTCACTTGTCTTTACTCTCAATGCCTGCAAGCTGTACAAGAGCAGGTTTTTGGGGAGCATTCTGTGTCTGAAACTCTGCATTTTAGTAACTAATTAGTAAAATTCACTGTAAAGATGGCAAGACTTGATTCTCTTCCCTCACGTAGTGAGTACATCACTTGTCTAGTATCTAATGAAAATATTCAGAACTACTAAGGGATCAATATTGATCATCTGAGATTTGTTTCCAAGTCTTTGTATATAATTTATTATTCTTCTGTATAATTCTGTGGTTTGATTATTTTTAAATACATGTTTGAATGGACACAAACTATACAGTAACAGGCATACTAATAAGATTGCAGTTAAAATTTGTGGATGTTCTGGGTTGTATTCACCCCCTCCTAAATACTGAATGTCCAGAGCTAAGTATTGTTCTTGGTACTTTGCTGCTTCAATTATAGGCATGTTTGAAGGTATGAATTAAGTAACACATGCAGCTGCTCTCAGATATACTATTTTGAGAACAATCTGAATTCTTTCGCTATTAGATGTTTAACTGGGTGCTCTACTCCAATGAGCTACTTGTTTGAACTACTGTGATCACGCAGTAGTCATAATCTTCTATTGAGATAAAGATAAATGTAAATACTGAAACAATATATATAACACCTTAACTCTATTTTATTATTCTCCTTGTATTAGAGTTACCAGTGGATATATTTGTTTATAACCTTTTATGGAAATTAAAATAAATGTAAATTGCTGAAATACCGCACATGAGCAAAATGTGAGATATTTGTGTTATTAGGGAATTTTCATTAGTTCTGAATCACAGAAAACAATAGCAACTAAGTTAATTGCTAGGAAACTGCAAATGATCCCTGGGGAATTAAAGCCATACACTCATATTTAGACATTTCTCCCTGGATATTCTAATTACGAATGTCATTGCTACTTTAAAAGGTGTTTTACTATACTATCATTTTTCAGTTTTGTTTTATTGAATCATTTATCTGCATTCAGATAATTTTGGGGGTATTCCTTTATTAAAAATTATCTGAGAAGTCAGTATGTTGGCGATTTTAAAAATAAATATAATTTTGACTCCTTGATGTGAGTCAAAGCATATATCATGGTTTGCAGACTTTGACCTGATTATTTCAAGAACAAACATGGTTGATACAGACTCACAGTATGGGTTTAACAGAAGTATTTTGAAGGCATTTCTAACAACGGACATCACGCATAATGCCATTTTTATAGAAGATTGCTTTAGGTTGCCATCTTGTGGTGCAAATTAGGTTTTTGAATGGAAAGGAGAGACTGTCTTGCTATTGACAGTAATAGTCTGTTCTTTAAACAAGGTTAAAAGAGATTTAAATCTTCTGAAACGTAATTCAACCAAAAGGATATAATCCCCAGATGAAGATTCTAATCCAGACTTCTATGACTAATTACATAAATACCCCAATATTGTCATAGGTTCTCTAGATCAGTTTGAAGTTATAATTTATGTGCTATAAACCGAGTGTTCTCTTTGTTATGGCCATTTTCTAGTCTTTCATAGTGGCTGGTATAAATACGAAAAGCTCTTAGAAACCAGATGGAATTCCACATTCAAATTTATCATGCACACATTTTGCCTTTTGGCATATTTTCACAGATGCCTAAAGTTTTAAAAAATCAAGTCCTAGATATTCTGAAGAGTAGGAACAAAGCCTGTTCTTAGACTCACATCGTATCTTGCAGCTATCAATAAATTTCTACTGTCTTATAAATTAATTTCATCCCACAGAAATTGATTTGCCAACTACTGTAACAATACCCTTTTAGACTGGCACAATCCGTTCCCACAGATTTGTCAGTCACGCAGCCAGTTTTGCTTATACAAGAATGATACAATGTGTAAGAATAGCAAGATTTACTCTGCAAAATGAAATGACTCTTCCACAGTAACCGAGTAGGCTGTAGGCACTGCTTCCCCAACAAACCATAAAATCTTGGAAGTGTTTGTACAATATCAATTTTTTTCTTTAAAACAGTGTGCTGAAGAGACAAGAGGGCCAGACTTCATGTGTATAAATAATGTAACATTAAACATCAACAAATCTCTTTTTCCAGTAGAAGATTTTTTTTTTCTTTTTCTTTTTTTTTTTTTCTTTTTTGAGTAAGCTAGACATGTGACTGTTCACCTGGGACTTCACTATCACTACAGATTTTACTACAGGGTTGCTCAAACAGCTCAGTAATGGCATAGGTGTCAACTTTTAAGATAAGCATCTATGCTGCAATGTTAGTTATGTTACGTCTGTGCCATGTAGAGGAAAAAGCTAGCTAGGAAAAAGACTCAGCTTTGGCTTTCATGGTCCTTGACAAACAGCTTACTACTGTCCAGTCCTTTTCAAAAATGACCATGTTGCTGTTCACAAGGAGTTTCATTGAGCCCAAAGGGGAAGAGAAACATGATTTTCCACCTGGGAAGGAAGGTCCCAGAGGACACATATGAGGCGGAAAACAGAATTTTAGCAACAAAGGTCTGTCCTTTCATCCTCATCCTCTGTAAGCCCCCACGCTGCACGCTCATTTCTAAGTTCTTCTAGACATGTACATCACATCTTCCAGGGATTACACTTTGTGAAAGCCCCATGTGATAAAGAATGTTCTTCATTACAAATTAAATGTGAAACTATCAATGCCATGAAGGAAAAGGGAAGAAATAACAGGAATGATAATGTCCATTAAGCAGCAGGGCCAGTTGGAGGAGGCTTCAGTTTGCTCCTTTCTGGGAGCCCACAACAAATGATACGCAGTTGCGTCCTGACAGGTCTAGGGAAGGGTTTCATTAAGACAGATGGGGACAGAGCCAGGGAGCAGCTGTTGCGCACAGCCTGCTATCCCCCAAGCTCTGTCAGGTTTATGAATGGAAATCCATGTGGTTCCTAGTGCTGCTGAGGCATGCGGCTTTAACCTTTCCCTGAGAAGGGAAATATATGCAATAGTACTAAGAGTCTGTGGGTATAGAAAGGGATTTTAGACAGCTCTGCTGCCTACAGGAAGACCAGATGGATAGCACTGTGGGGCTGACAGTTTCATAGGTTTCTGATTTTCTTTGTTGTTGTTGTTTTAGACGTGTTCAACTTGGAAGACGGCGAAACCAGAGCTCTCACTCACTTGGTGTCACAGAACTTGAAGCAATCCACCATGGTACACAAGTTCTTATTTTCCATTAATATTGTCTTCACAATTAATTGTTTGAAATCTTTTATGATTGATGTCACAAACTATATTACTCTCCCTGTGGCTCAGGAAGCGTCCAGCTATTGAAAAGCTGTAAGAATTTAACCTTAATTGTTCCTGTCAATATGGAAAGCCTAGAAATTAACAAAAGCTCTTAGTAACTCATTTAAGCTGTCCTCACTATGAGGAAGAAATTTTCCATTTTATTTGCCTACATGTTTCCCATGAGTTAAGTGTTCAAGTCTGGGCAGTTTCTTCCCTCATTTCTTTGTGTCTGTTCTTACATGTAAAGCTCCTCCAAATATCTAGGCATCCATTTTTTAGTAATTTTATCTCTGAGATTCGTAAATGGAAGATCTAGATAGTTATCATGTTTATGAGCGATGAGCGCACAAGCATGCTCTTTCTGTCCATCATTCTCCCACTGCTTCTTGCAAGATAAAGCTTACTGAATTTCCTAGTGGAAGGTAGAGGTATACTTCCTCAACATACTGTTAGAATTGAGTACAAGAAGAGAATAAAATAATTTATTATCTGACCTCTATTCTAACTAACTTATTTATTCTTCTTCACTTCTTGTTAATCCAAATTTTTATCTTTCTCTAGAGAGCTGAACCACAGAGGGAGAAAAGAAATTCTCTTCTGAGGGGGTGGAGAAGGTCTTGGAAAACCTATCTTCACCTTACGGCAAAATGGAGAGATGATAGATCTTCTGTCTGTCTGAGATGGGTCTCTTTCTCAGGTCTGAGAAAGACTTCACCTTACTTGTCTCCAGTACCAGTACTAGCCAGAAGACAAGAAATGTAAAGTTCATGATTTGCACCTAGCCTGGTAGGTGAGCCTGAAATGAAAGTGGGAGCACTTGAATATTGTACCAGGACAGATATTTGTGGAAATCCCAAGAGATATAATGTACAATGTTGAGATCATTATATATGCATCTAACAAGGAAGAGGGCATTTTCTCTGCTACTCTTGAGAAAACAGGTTTCTTCCTCTCAGCAAGAGGAAGAAAAAAAAGGTTAAAATGAACTAGAGGAGGAAAAAAATGCGTAGCACACACAGATGCACATAACCTAAAACAGTGTAGTGTTCTCTCTTTGCATTCTGGAATTAGTTCAAAGCAGTGGGGATGATGATCAGTCTCCTATGAAATGTGCTACAGGATCTTAATGACTCTAGTAAGCCAGAAGCCTTGAGAACATGCTATATGAAACATGCTATGTTGATTTCCAGAACCACTATGACTCAGTAAAAGCTTCTTAAGAAGAGTGATCCTTACTGACTTGGCAGTGCTATCTTTTGGCACTTTACTCTCATTGACTGCATCCCCAACATTACCTTAACAACAACAACAACAACAAAGTGGCATAGCGTAGTATGTCTTTGGCAATGGTTTTGTTTAGTAACTGAATATTTGCAGAATTCTGCTAAGTAATTTTTTGTATTATTTTATTTTTTTTTCAGTAGTATGTTTTTGCCACACAAAAGGTGAGCGTAACTGGAAGAGGAAATATTAAAGAATGCAGCAGATGTGCACCTGTGGTGGTTTTACCCTGCTGAGCAGCTGAATTCCACCACAACCGCACTCTCACTCCCCCTCCTCAAAGGAACAGGGGGAGAAAATATGATGGACCAGGGCTCAAGGGCTGAGATAAGGACAAGCAGGCTACTCACTAATTATCGTCACGGGCAAAACAGACTCAACATAGGGAGATTA
>VXAL01011631.1:56221-74789 GCA_013399475.1 Chauna torquata
GGTGGCAGCTCCCACCGGATCACCTGCTCCTGCGTGGGCTCCTCTCCACGGGCTGCAGCTCCAGCCCGGAGTCTGCTCCTGTGAGGACTCTCCATGGGCTGCAGCCTCCTTCAGGCCACATCCACCTGCTCCACCGTGGGCTCCTCCACGGGCTGCAGCGTGGAGATCTGCTCCATGTGGTACCCCATGGGCTGCAGGGGGACAGCCTGCTCCACCATGGGCCTCACCACGGGCCGCAGGGGAACTTCTTCTCCGGCGCCTGGAGCACCTCCTCCCCCTCCTTCTGCACTGACCTTGGTGTCTGCAGGGCTGTTTCTCTCCCATTTTCTCACTCCCACTCTCATTCACTCCCAGCTGCTGTTGCACAGCAGTTTTTTTCCCTCTCTTAACTCTGCTCTCCCAGAGGCCCAACCAGCATTGCTCATGGCTCGGCTCTGGTCAATGTTGGGTCCCTTTCGGAGCCGGCTGGAGCGGGCTCTTATCTGACATGGGGCAGCTCCTGGGCTCTTCTCACAGAAGCCACCCCTGTGGCCACCCTGCTACCAAACCCTTACCAAGTAAACCCAATACAGCATCTGGCTGCACACAAAAAGAAGTATCTGTCACTAAACTCTTGTTGACATAATCATGGTACAGATAACTAAATAATAATAATGTGTATGCATTCTCCAAGAGGGTATCAAAACCAGTCCAATATGTTTAACCTGAATATTAATAATCACACTTTATTCTGTACTGCAAGAACCACTAGCAGAAAAATGTAATCTCATTTTGTGATACCTACAACAGGAACCATAAAAAGCTCTTCACACACATTAAGCTACCACATTCGGTTACAGAAGTGGAGACAAAACTTGAACCCAACTAGGCAGTCTACACTATTTGTGCTTTCTGTGTATGGGATGGTTTTTGTTTGTTTGTTTGTTTTTTCCATCTATATCTCACATTCTGCTGCTTTTTACTAACCACCCTCTACATTTATATTGCCTTCTCTTTTTATATTGCGTGCTTTAAGATAGCTCTCCCTCACTAATTAAAATAACTGCCTCTGTTAAAATATTACTACTTTAAGTAAAATGAATGATTTGCTGATTAGAATAATTCATTATGGTGTTTCCGAAGGGAAGCATAACTTTTTAGAGTCTGAAGTAAAAGTAGCAGCAGTAGTGCTTAAACTCTATCTTGACTTCCTCTGCTCTAGTAACGTTTCCCCACCACCTCGTCCAACACTGCAAAACAGATGCCATTAGTACCTTGCAAACTTGTACGTTCTGGGCTTTGATACCCATAACAAATCTAAGTAACCTCAGAGACTTAATGAATGCTGGATGTGGTTGTACAGTATGACTAATGGTGAGAAAGAATATTACAATCTAGTTTCTGAATTATTAAGTAAAATAATGAGGAGGGAGAGAAGGCAATTTTTAGGGCTGTTCTTCAGTTGCAAAACAAGGGAATTGAGTGATATCTTATGATGAGAAGTATGTGTGCCAGGGCAAGGTTGTACCTGCATGCTTGAAATCAGGAAGTTGCATGAGAAACTTCCCTATCTGAGTGACAATGTTGAGTCTCTGCCTTCCTGAGTTATGTCTAGTATATCCATTACCTGCAGTATTGCAAAGCTTCCACTGTATTGATCAGATTAAGGGTTAAAAATAAGAAATCCTATGCAATGGATAAAACAGTGGAGCTATTGCACAGAAAAAAATCTCGTTCTTTTCATCTTAATGTAATGATACACTCAGCAATGGTTCTTGAAATTGCATTTGTCCTTTATGCTTCTTTGACTGAATGGTCTCCAACTTTTGCTGAGTCTTTTAGGTAAAGTCTCTTGGGTCCTTGTCACCAGCTGAGTAGAAGACAGTGAAGTTAGCGGTCTCAGCTGGATATTGTGTGCATGAGTATTATTCATAGACGTGAAGATGTGAATCTGCAAAAGACTTACTGGCATACGAAAAAAATGAAAACAATGCATTATTGTTTTCTTTTTGCTCTGGCAACATTAATATAATCCTGCTTCCATAGCAGCTTCCACTGTGATTTACCTAGAAGAAAGATGATTTTCAATAGCAAAAGACAGTGAAGAGACAGAAGAGAGACAACAGAACAGAAGAGATACTGGGAAAGAATTCAGTTCTTTCAATGACGTACTTCACCCTGTGGAGTGTGACTTTGCTGACTCTGACTCTGCATCCTTGATGTAAAAATGTCTGATGGGCAATTTATCTAACTGAATTATTTTAATATGTTGTACTTGAAACTGAAGGGAGAGCAAGCAAAAATATCTGCTTGGATGTTGTCAGGGCACAGTGTAGGCCCAATGTTCTCTGGGATCCAGGACCAGCAGGGGCTCTCCACAGCAGGCAGGGCAGGACCTGACCAGCAAGGGCCCATCCCACCACCAGAGGGATATCCCCTGGCTGGCAAGGTCCTGTCCTGCACTCCCCAGTCCAAAAATGAGACCACAAATCATGTATTGCTATGTAGGCCATAGAAACCATGAGGGAGAGAAATCTCTGCTCTTTCTGTTTGCTTATCTTGGTCTACTGGGTTTACTCCTTTGCCTAAATTTCTGTATCCAAAAAGAAGAGAGAGAGAAAATGTCAGCCTTTGGTCACTATGTTCTTGTTAATGGTTAGGGACATAGGGATAGTTCACTTTGCATATGATGGATGTTTAACAATTACTAATCTTTAAATTGCAGTAGTGCAGCTGGAGAGGAAAGAGGAAACTACTCAGAAGATAAATTAATATGGCAGTTAATTACAGATATATAGTTTCCACTTGATGCAGCTTTGTTCTTTTAAGGACGAATTGTAGGTGAGAGGCAGGATAGCCTGAACGAGCGTAAGGAAAGAATTTTGAAAAAGGGAGAAGTACAAAGGTTGAGTGGCATAAAGGAGAGGAAGTGCAAAATACAAAGCACTACCACTGAGCTAGGGCATGGAAGGTATATGAATAAGACAGTTTAGAAGCAGATACTGTGCTGGTTTATGTAGCTCAGCTTAATGGAAGGGGGAAAAAAAGAAAAATAATAAAAAAACCAGGAGACAGTCTGGCGAACAGTGAGGAGAAAAAGAGGTTGAAATGAAATGGAGTTACAGTAGCTTCATGGAAATTCTCCGTACTATGGGACCAGATCCTACAGAAATTTTGCCAGTGAATTCAAAAAGATCAGGATCATGCCTATGGTATTCAGGCAAATGCTTTAGATTTGTTCTTTCCCTTCTTCTCCCACCCCTGTCTAACAACAGAGCAAAATCAAGCCCTTAGTGACTAATGATTTTGACAGACTGCTTCATCTGCCAACATCTAAGAAACATTTTAGAAAAAGTCAAAGAGGAAAAAGACAATTTATTGGAAATCATTCTTTCCCACTTAGGAGTAAAATACCACTGCTTTTCTAGACCGTGCTGTAGTTTCTGCCACACAGAACTACGTGCATATTATCTCTGTCATAGAAAAATATTCTGAGCACAGTCATCCAATTAAATAAATTACCTATTAGTCACTTGGATGTCAGGAAATAGAGGCAAGCTCAATAAAGACATGTCACATAGAAAGACGTGTCAGCTAAAGAAGTAGATCCCAGCACCTCCTCCTTTCCATTTGCTTGTTCAATTCTTCAGACCCAATAGTAGGTAAAGGGAAAAAGCTTTTCATCTATATTTCTAGATTTTATGCTGACCTAAGTTCGGTTTAAGCTGTTGTCACCTAATGAGTTGTTGAAAGTCTGGAAGGAAACTACTGCCTCTGTTCCTCTGTGTGTTGGAGACACTGCAGGGCAACGGGATGTAGCTGAGGGAGCTGCTGGTGTACTAGTTTAGATGTATTCTGAAAGTACATAATACATGGCCAAAGAGGAGCAACTGGGAATTTTTACTGCTTTGTATCATCATGATCAATCAAGTCAAAGAATTTTTTTTAAAATATTATTTTATTTTATTTTTGGAGGTGGTGGTGGTGGTGGTGAGGGAGGCAAAAGTTGCTTATTCTTACAGAATATCATTTTTAAAATAAACAAAATATTCTGTAGAAGAGAACAAAAATAGACCAAGTTGATTATTGTTTGGCTAGCATAGAAAATTACTTGAATAAACTATATTTTCCTCCTGATTTTTCTTCATGCCATTTTTCAGTAACATGCTGAGGCACTCTGTCAAAATTACTATCCTCTCTGGGCTTAGTTCTACCCTTTGTTTGAAGGAAAAGAAACAATTGAGAAAGTTGGCACATCTGTGCATGTTATGGTGTCAGCAGAACTTCCACCAGATACACATGCACATCCGTCAGTACTAAAACAGCTGTATGTGTCGGAGAGGAAATGCACTATTCATCTGGCTGTGAGCTTTTATTTATTGAAGTTTTTTTAAAAAGCAAATAGTATTTAAAGTATGACCAAAGGCACCTTTTTTCTTTTCTTTTTTTTTTTACTTTATTTCTCCACTGTCATATTCTGAATGAAATGCCTTAAGGCAATGAGAACATCAGACCCCGTGTAGTTCAGTGCATGGGTCTCAGCTGTTGCTGGGGAAGTAGCAAGCAGTCACCACTAGTTACTTCCAGGATCAACAGTAGATGCTGGGCTCGTCTTCTCTTGCAGGTACTAGGGGAGCTTAATGACAGAGGGAAAAATACTCTAGAAAGGAGAATACTCCTCACAAATAGCAGAAGAGGTTACAAGCCTCTGAGGAAACCTGGGTAGGAGAAGATCAAAGGAAGTTGCTATTTGGTTTTTGGATGATGTCCCTGAAGAACATGCCAGCCTCCGGAGATCTCTTCTTCTTCTTCTTCGTAGATATAATGTAGGACTGCACTATAAACTAAAAGCAGAACTAAATAAAATGCTTTTGACTAAAATTTGGTCTTGAAGTAGTTGTTCACTGCCTTTATTTGTTTAGAAATTGTCACCTGTCTCTAAAGCAATTTAATGCTATGTATCAATAAGAAAAATCAATAAGAAATGAATGGAATATAGCATAGTCCTTATTTATTAGCAAGCGAACTGCATTTTTTATTACAGCATTCAATGAACAGTCTGTGCCAAAAAAAATAGCATATGCTCTGCCCACAGCCTGGCAAATACAAGCTCTGCTGAGCTGTTAGGATAGGTCAGTCACTGAGAAAGAACCTGCTCCATGAGTAGATTTTACAAAATCACTGGTCAGATCCACTAAGAGTGGGTTGTTGGTAAGTTGTATAAAAAAAACAAACAAACAAAAAAACAAACAAAAACCCACTGTTTGGGGCTGATCCCATAACCAGCATATTCCCTCGCTGACTAGTATTTTGGAAGACAATTGTCCAGGGTTTGTAATTATTGCTACACATATGTGCCTTAGCTTAGGTAGGAGTTCTCCATGAGGATTGTTCTAGGCACATGCATAGCAGAAGTCTAGCCCTGAGTATCACTGTAACAAGGAGGAACAGCTGCATTTTACTCTTTGAGACAGGTATCCACAGGGGGAAGCAGACTGGAGGTCATAAGCTATGATGCTGAATCTGCAACAGAACACTGATCCATTACAAGGTTGAAGCCAGTAAAATTGCTTCATGTCACTCAGTTATGGGCAATTTATGAGTACCAGATTCCCAGGTCTGCTAATGCAACAGTTTCTCAGGACCCAGTTCAAGTAGCACTAATAGACTGGAAGATTCCCGGAGGAGAACTGAAAAGAGTTATTTCAATTTGCTATAGCCATGAGCTTCTCATTTCTCCGTCACTGTAAAGGAAGATAGGAATTTGGAGCTGAAGGGCAGCAAGGGATGGTGTGTTTAGATGGAGCATCACTGCTTCTCCTGCAGATTTTGGGCTGGATGCTCACTCATTTCAAAGTATCACAACCTCCTTGGCTTGTATCCCTTTACCCATCTCTTCCAGGTTCTGCACACTACTGACAATGCTGGCAATGTGAAAGAAATATCCCCTAGCGGCTACCCCATTACTCCAGTTCTCCAGGTGCAGGTGTCAAAGCATGCCAGAAGAAAGGGGAAAACCTTAATTACTGATGTAACAAAGTGATCCTTAGATATCCCAAGCCCCTCTGGAGGGCTGTGGCTGTCACTTCCAGCTAAACGAAGGCTCACAGTTCATGTGTGGTGGCTGATCAAGACAAATGAAGTTATTCTCAAAGCAGCTTCATAGAGTTTTCCAAGCTACGGCAGAGAATTTTTGGATTATATTCTCCTTTATTTATGCAGCAGACTGTAGTCATGCTTCAGCTCCAATCTGATGTATTTGTGCTTTTGTTGCACATGAAGGAAAAACACAGCTTCATGTATTGCCGAAAGCTTTAGTACATTTATATGTTGCTGCATGTTCACAGATTTTACCATCCCTGAAAAGGGTTCAGATCTTTAGGATTAGTTGCATTTAAGGAACTTAAAGGAAAGAAAAAAATTCTGGTCACAGTGTAGTCTAACCTTTGGTATGCCTGTCTGACAAATCATTTGGATAGTCACTGTTTCAAGTCAAGAATTGATATTTGGTATTGATCATCAAAAGATGATATAGAGAAGGAACAATGGGAGCAATTCTTGGTCTCTGTTTATGCTGAGAGTAATAGAACATCTACAAAATTAAAGTGATTTCTTAGTTATAAAATAATACTATTGATTTCCTAACACCTCTCATATTCAAGAGATTAGAAATGTCTACTGATGTAGTGCATCATGAACACTGAAAGACACAAGAAAATCACTGTAGCACAGAAAAGTGAGTAAAACGTAGACAGTAGCTAGTCCTCACGATTGAAAATTGCATCTTCACTAAGGTCATCATCACTTTTGCGTATGGTCTTTTTTTCCTTTGTAAACAAAATAATCATATATCTTCAAGTTTTCAAACTAGCTTTTGAACTCCCGTATCTGTTATGCATATACCATCTCAAGTTTAGTTAAATACAGTCTTATTAACAGAGATCTAGTAATTACATACTTGGTCAACAAGTAGAATGTGCACATGTTGTCCCTAGAAACGTGACTCTGAGTAGCGTAACTGGTTCTGAACTACCAATGTTTTCATTAGGAGAAAACTTTTCAGACACCATATGTTTTTCTGATATTTTTAGGGTCAATTCTAAAATCTTTTTGCATAGTAAGGTAACACTGGAGATTTCAGTGGTGCGCATGGAAGTGCGACTCACTTTTATTCACTCTGGGTGAATAAAATAGCTAATACTTTGGGTATAAAACTTTTTTAATGTGTGGCTGAAATTTCAGCATTATTACTAGTCCTCCTGGAATAAAATGTATGTTTCCTAATATTGCTGAAATCTATACAGTTACTTTTGGATGTGGAAGGACTACACGATTAGCCTGTAAAGTCTTTAAACCCTTTGTACGGTATTGAATAATATCATTTTATTTGGATTACCGGTTGCCCTCCTAGGAACAAGACTCCTAGAGCACCTTATTGAAAGTAAATTCAGAAGGTACTTTAATCTTGAGCAAGATTCTTCCTTATTTAAAAGCTTATTCTTTACTTGATAATGCACGGTACCAAGATGACACATAGACAAGGTTGTCTAAATGCAATGCATGTAAGTGTTTCATCGTAAAGATCAGGCCTGATTCAGACAGATTAATTTTCCTCAGAACATACTTTGCTGAATCTTTTCAGGTAGTGAATTCACAGGATCAGGTAGCCTGCAGCATTATTAGAAGTAAGGGTCTCCACTGTGGGACGATCTCTATTTGTCATTGCAAAAAGGAGGAGAATGGAGTATGTGAAAGGGTATGGACAATACCATTTAGATAGGGACATGCAGCTTCTTCCTTCCACCAGCATTCTTGTGGTGTGGATGCTGCACTGGATGGTGTGTCTGTACATGTTTGCATTGCAGAGGTGTGCTGGGACCAATGGGTGGTAAACAGAGCTGGAATAGCCTACTGGCAAGACTCCAGCGTGTGTATGGAGGTGGGTCTCAGGAGCTGATAGAACTTTTGAATTTGAACTTATATAAAGATTTGCTGGACCATTCACTCACTTTGGTGAACGGAGGGGGGGGGTGGGGTAGGGGTGGGGGGAAGAAACCATAATCTGCTGCTTGAAATGAGATGTTGGCAAAAATTATCTGGCCCACAAGCCATCTACAGAAAACTAAAAGTAAATCACATTGGGATTAATTCTGCTTTCCACTGCTAACTTCTGAGTCAACATCTTTGCTTCTATAAGTATATTTAAAAAGTATGCATTCTCATTTGTCAATAGCACAAAATCACAAACATAAGTAATACTGCATATTTTTGTCCTTTTGGAAATATGGATGTTGTCTCATAATTAGGAACGCTACTTGCCAAGATGTTAAATCTTAACTTTCTGTAATCTTGATAGGTTCTTCTAACACAGTCTAGGAGCCTTGTCTTTCAAAGAAGTATTTAAAGACTTCGAGGACCACTTGCTAGTTGGTAACCATGTGGGGAGGCTCTTTGGCTTCTCCAGCCAGGGGCTATGAAAACAGGCAGGTAAAAGATCTTTTGAGTGCACAATTGGTCCATGTGAATTGATCACATGCAAGACTACTAATGTTGGCTGTATGAGGCAAATCGGATGTTTAAAGAATGTGTGCACTTAGTTTCAAAGAATGTCTGGAAATTTTACTCCTTTCTTTTCAGTGGGATGTTGTACAACGTTATAGTGGCTTTTGTTAGCACATGCAATATAACCTGTCTCTAAAAGACTGAGATCTCCTCCTCCTTCCGGAGCCTGTTAGCTTTACAAAGGAGACAAATTACAAACTCGGTCCATATTCCAGGGAGGGAGAAAAAGATCTTTTTCCATTTATTTAAATGTACTTTTCCATAATAAGAATACAAGCCCTCTAGCATCATGTTTCTCTCCTTGTTCATCTCAAGTTGGTTAGTAAGTCCTTGCCTATTTTTTAATTACTTTTCTCTTCTAAGTTAAAACTTCAAGTGAGATGCCCATAAGGCATATTTTTCTTGGCCATAATTCGGATATAATAATTGAAGCTGTTATCTTCAAAATGTCATGTAATGTTATAATCAGCCTCTTTTTATGTACATAACATAATCATTCTTTTTTGGAAGTAAATAGAATGTCGTATCCTCTCTATTTTGCTTTAAAATACCAATGACAAACTATTTATTGAATATTATAAATCTTCATGTAGCCCTTTACTAGTTAGTCAAAATTCATTTCATATGCCTATCAATCCTTGCGATAGTAAGCAGATGGAAGAACTCATGTTTTTCTGTGCTTGTTTGTCAATCATTCTTAGCATTATTCAGACCTGTTTATTTTTGTGACATACTTATTAACATTGTTTTGCAGGTACATCAGTTCAGTTAAGAAAGTTAGTAAGTGTACAGGTTGTTTCTGCAATTTTCTTCAAGTTCGTTACATTTTAATTTCTTTCAGAGAAGTTTTCTTCTAGTATGACTATATTACAGCAGCATCAGTGCTTCTATTATACATTCTATTTTTTCAGAGTTTATATCAGCTGTAAAAATACCTTCTGCTGAGAATTTGCATGTAAGTTCTCATGTGCTTTTCAGAACAGAAAGTTGAGTATGTGGGCATTTGTTGTCCCTTTTTCAATGCAGTAAAGGTGAGAAATACACTTAAATGATGACATTTCTGTTTTTAATATTTTGTAGATCTCTTCCTGGAGTTTACAAGAGAACTGTAAACACAAGCCAAGTGCACAGAAACTTATTCTCTCCATCTAATGGGAAATCTGTTATTACTATAGTTGTTCTCCACTTTCCCGTCTTTTTGGTCATTTTACCCTCACATTTGCTGGGGACCTGAAATAAATCTGAAAAAGGACTTACACACCTAAACCAGGAATTCTGATAGAAAATGTGGGTTCTGCTGCCTTCTGGCCAAAAAGGGCAAATAACACAGTTATTATCTCTCATTCCAGCTGGCTACTCCAGGCACTAGGTTATTAAACGGAAGGTGGATGGCATCACCACCTTTCCTGGCAGGCACTTGAGTCATAAACTTCTTTCGACTGGAAGATTCCAGCTCGGGTATGTGTAGCCCTGGGTCATGTTCCTCAGCTTTGGAGAGAGGTGAGTTTGCACACTTACCCTTCATTTAGACTTAGAAAAAAGGAACTAATAAAGCCTTCCTCTTAAGTGTAGAGTATCTTTTACCTTACGGATGTGATCTTTATGCATTGTGTGGGGTCCTGGGCACCTAACCTTGAGTTTTAGATTTTATTCTTGGGACTGGATATCTAAAAATAAGTGCTTCAGGCTTCAGCATTCCAACATCTAAATCCTGCATTGAAACAAAGTGGAGGAGCTAAACGCCCTGTTGGCCTCTTTGAGCATATGTCAGGCATTTCTGCAAAGGTGATTTCTGCATGACAAGATAGTTCATCTTGAAACTTTCTACTTGCTAAGAAAGTCCCTCCTCTTTAACTTAGGATTAGCATACAGAGTTCCTCCTTGACTGAGTATATTACTTCTTGAAAGGTTCCATGCCATGTCTTTATAAGTCAGGAGCCCTAGACAAGGTTTCTTAAAGCACAGTAGTGCAACATCTTACAATGGTCAAAGGAGACATAAATTAGGTCAGAAGGAATATGTGGCCATGAACCTAATCTATAAGCCATTTTTTTGCCTTAGGTCTGAACCTTGAAACTTTTCCAGTGGGAGAGTATGCAATTTTGTGGCTCCGTGAGAAATCATCCCATGTTCTGGTAGAAATCTTTGGAAGAATGGGGCATGCCCAGTATACTTTTGCTCTCCATCATTCCTAGCCAATGGAGAAGCCATTGTCTCCAGGGGCAGCATGGAATAGCTGTGGGACTCCTGAATCAGAGAGGCAGAGGGAGGTTGGGTGGTTAGGCCTAAAAGCTGAGATGATTGATGAATCCATGCCAATAGACAGCATTTACTGTCCTTCAATCACATGCTGCAAATGTGAACACAAACCAAAGAATCAAAAATTTGACTTTGTCAGAAAAATAATTTTGTGTTATGTTCCTTCTGTATCCTTTACTACAATGTAATTTATCCACAGGAAATTATACAGCATATTTTCTATGTATTTTTGGATACACATGTGTAGTAGTGTGTATCAATGCATGAATTTATGTTTCTTTTTAAAAGACTCACAGCAAGGAACTCCACAAAGTGTTAAGAACGTAACATTTAGCCTCATGGGTCAAAAAAAAAGACAGGACTGAAATCACAATTATGTACATAAATACACTGAGGTAAAGACAGAGAAATCTTTCAATATTTCAATTTTCCTAGCAGATGGTAGAAAGTACTTAGAGATGATGACTCTTCCTAGATGTGCTAGCATATGCTGCAGAATTACCCAGACAGAAAAGCCTTGCTCATTGCAAATCTCCCAGGAGCTATCACAAACAAAGCACATCAATTAACATTTGCTTATTATGCGACTCCGTGTATGTGGCAATTTTCTATTTTCCTCTCATACATTTAGGACCACAATTTAGTCTGGATGACAGATATGCCAAATGAAAGTCTCAGCACTTAGGGTTCTGCTCTTTTCCTTTTATTTTTAAATAGGCATACTCATCTCTTCTCTCTGTCTGTCTGTCTGTCTCTCTCTCTCTCTGATATTTAGTAGCAATCCAAATGTTTGAGCCTGGTTGCTAAATCCATGTCCGTAGTGGTTTTGTTGGCACAATCACAGTTTGTGAGAGACAGTGCAAGCCATTCAGGCAGCTGCCTGGCCCATTACAGCTCAGTGAACCCTGGTACAGGTCAGACTTTCAAGTAGTTTCTACCATTGTATCAGCAATTTATAGGCATGTACGTACTAGAGACTTGCACCTGCAAGTAGGTATATATCTTAGCTAAGGCAAAAAAATAGATGAAAGGTGATTAACATATCCCAAAATGCTAGAAACAACATATATAAGTACAACAGAAACTGCACATAAGGGTGTATAGAAGCAGTCCCCTCACAAACACTGGAAACGAAGGCGTGACCAGGGTCATCCAGTTCCCATAGTCCCAGTCAGCAGTGCAAAAGATCAAATGAGCCCACAGAACGTCTGCTTTGTGAACCTGGTGGCAGTATCATAGCAAGCCCTCATGGGTCAGCAGAGTGTGTGTGGTACTACAAGAATAAAGTTACAAGAAAAATATCTAGAGCTGTTTCTTGAAATATTGCAACTGTGTGCTAACCATATATAAAAGTCGTGCTTTATGTCTGTGGGATATTGCCATTTTGGCGAGGAAATGCATATGACACTGCCATAGCAAGGCTGTTGGTTTTGTTTTCTTCCTGGAAGCTGAACGTACAATAGTCCTTCCATGTCTGCCCTGCATGCATGAGGACACTGTGCATCCTTCCGGGATTCCACTTGCACTGTTATCTCTGTCTCTCCTTCAAAATATAGGTGGTAAAAAACAAAATCAGTGAAAGATTGTATCAGCATCCAAATTGCTTCTGTGCACTGCATCTGAACAGTATAAAGTGCTTGCTACCATTGTGGCTTGAAATTTTCTGCCAGACAGTTTCTGCCAGTAAAATGTTTTTCAAGTAAGTGAATAGAGTTGTGTTGGTCAAGTGATTATGCCATATGTGTGCTGCTACAAAGAATGAGTGTGGTGCTCAGAGAAACACAATGGCTAGCTGGTAATAGGGACAATTGGATCTTTGTGATCCATCCACTATGAGACACTTCTTCTTAGTAGTAGGTTTCTTAACCCTTAGGTTAACCATTTCTGAAGGGAAATGGTGGGTATGAGAGAGGACTCTTTCATATAGTGCACATCAGTGCCTAAAAAGGGAAAATTGCATCCCTGAAAGTTCTCCTAAGGTGCTAATGAACCATTAACGATACCACAGCTTCTTCACTGAGTAATTTGAATAAGAACTTCAACTGGTGTTGATTGATATAAGTATTGTTTCAAGCCCGTGGAATGCATAGTATATTCTTTCGCTTGTTATTTTTCCATAAGCTACTACTTTGAGGACCTACAGATGAATGAGAGCTTGCCAATGCAGTAAGAGTCTCACAGTCTTGCAAGAAAGAAAGAATTTAAAAAGAACAGTTTGTGGTAGATCATAGGGAGAGAGATATAACATTTTCTTTCTTCCCTTTATGGATTTCTGTCATCCTTTCTAATTTCTTGCCATGGGGAGGGTTCTAGTGCCACCATATCATTTCCATCAACAGCCCACCTCAAAAACAAACACACAAACAAAACAAAAACAAAAACAAACAAAACAAAACAAAACAAAACAAAAACAAAACAAATAAAAACATCTGGAAGGCAGACTGGACAGGAAAACAGCTCAACAAGATGGAAACTTGGAGACTCCTTTAAAGAAGAATTTTCTAGTTTCATTAATTAGGAGAAAACTAGAACTATGTGTTTACAGTGGTTAACATCTACCTCATGCAACTATTTGGATTAACTCCTTTGCAGTGCCTATTCCTTCCTAGTTCTAGAAGCACTGTCTTTTGCTGAGGGATGAGGTTTGCTGACAACTGAAAAGGAGAATCCCCTTTTCTGAGCTGGTTGGTACACAAACACATTTCTACATGCTGAGAGGAAAGAAGCCACTAAAATATTTCACACCCCCATGCTGAGTGCAGGTTTAGGAACTTCAGGGAATGGAGGCAGTGCACTAAGTCAAGAGCCTGTAATTTCAGCTTTTTCACCTTCTGTGAACCCACTAAATTGCTTTGCCTCTCTGACCAACCTTAGTGCTTTCCCCATTTCAGCAGAGCAAGTATTTTCAGGAAGGGAAAAATAAGAAATAAATAAATGAAAATAAAAATTCTTAGCACTATATCTGAAAATAACAAGAATATACTTTGCTGTTGGCTCACGTTGTTCATTTGAAATTTCATGAGAGCCAGACATTGAATTCCTGCCTTATATTAGCCAATGTACAGTTATGAGTGTTTTCCTCTTCATAGACAAGGCTACAGACAGTACCCTGAAAAGAATCTGTTTGGGTTCTCAAGAATCCACAGGCTATCAAAGGGATGGTACATTTACAGGTCCACTCAATCTTCACAGCAGTCACAATAACCTTCAAAGACAGCACTGGGAGCCAGTCACACCACACTTGATAAGACTCCAAAGAGCTTTATCATCCTTGGAAGTAACTTCAGTCAAGATCTGATAATGAACTGGATGTATTAATTCCATTTATGTGCCTGAGTGTTTCCATGATATGTACGTTTCAGGATATGGGGCGGGGNGGTGGGGGGGGGAAGCTGTAATGTTAAGGTTTGAAAATTACTCTTATAAGCTGAAAGAAGTGCTTATTTCACAAGAAGCGGTTTTCATATACTTCAGAAAGCACTGGTATGCTAGTTACATCTTCTGTTTGCTACCTGAGAGCTGCCTGCTGCCAGTTGCTTCAACTCCACTAATGAGTTCAGATTTAGGAAAGGAACAGTTAATAATCCATTGGGACAAGTATCAAAACGAAGTAATGGATCAAAAAGTCTTATAGCGGATAGACTACTACAAGCTTGGCAAAAAGTATCCTTATAACTATGTTCTCAGCGTTTGCATTATGTGATCTAATTTTGGGAGTTTTAAACTAACCCAAGTTTCTGCTGAGGGTGGAAAACTGTCAAATGCTACAGAAATAGGATATTTCAGGAAACAGCATCTTAGTACAATGCCCCTGCATGTCCAGAGGTTCCTTCTCCACCGCACTCAATTGATTAAGCTAGTAATCTAGGGTATGTAAGAATGACATCTTCCATAACATGTTACGGGACAATGTCAGATTTTGCTGGGGACAGCTATTCATGTACATTCCTCCTGCCCTCAGCGGATCTATTGGAAGAATTTCTATCCCATACAGAGAACTTTGCAAAGAACTTTCTGCAGGTCCAATAAAGGCAGAGTGATGCTAAACACAGCTAGTTCCTTCACATGTCTGAAATCATGTCTAAAAATAAGTCTTGCTTGGATGGGTTTTGAAAACTGTCCTATTCTCAGAAAAATGCTCAAGTATTCTCAAGCTGGAACAGTAGTACACTTGTTACACATGGTATGTATATGGAGGGAACGAGCTTCATTTTCTTTCAGAAGTGAAACAAACCGTTCAGGAAATTCTGGTGTTGTTGCTCTCAGTGCAGAGTGTTTTTCAGAATTCCAAATCGCATAACTACATCAATAACAAAACCTGGAGGGTTTACCCTTTCTGAGCTGTATTATATCAGTGACTTTCTATGTGTCAAAATTTACCTGTGTTTTAATGAAACAGGAATTTACCAATATCTAAAGACCTCTAGGAAAAAAAAAAATCAGAATAAAATATGGGGAGAAATGGTCCTTCTAAATATACAGTTATCATGATAGGAAGCAATATGGGCACTGAGTTGCAGAAGTAACCATGGAGGTCATCAAGTGTAACATACTCATAGATGCCCTGTACAAACAAATCCATAGGCAGGCAAGGCAGCCTACCTCTCTTTTCCATAATACGTGACAGGCCAAAATGTTCTATCTTCTAAATCAGTGTAGTTTAATATTTGAGCATCAATAGTAACATGATTTATATGTATATATATATACACACACGTTATACATATATATACAGACATTAAAAGGCAGAATTTGAAAAGCGGCAGTCAGCTGCTCATCTGACTTCATTCTTTAATGTTACCGCTGTGTACGTGCACTTACTTTTAGGCAGAGCAAAGTGATATGACTTTCGCAAGATCTCACGCAGCAAGCAGGTAGCTGAGCTGGGATTACAAGTAATTTCTTTGTCCTAGTTTAGAGATCTAGGCAAAGGCACCATGTAATTTTGGGAGCCTTATATTCCCATCTTCTCCTGCAGACTAATATCCCTGACTGGGCCCTGTCTCCCAATTCACTAGGTATTGCAATACTTTGCAGGAATTAAATTCAGCTCTTCCTGTGTGATAGGAGCTAAAACCTATCCTAAAACCTTTTTTACAAAAAAAAAGAAAGATAGCCTTAGCTACGCCTTCCACAAGTGAGTGTGACAAGGGAAATGTTGTTTACTGCTTTACTGAAATAAAAGAACTTTTCAATATTTTTTAAAGACTCATTCTAATCATTTTCAAAACAAAACATAATAATGTTTCTATTTTCATTTTCTAAATGGCAAATTGAATATTTTTATCAGGTTCAAAATACTGCTGCATATCATTTAGATTTTTACAGAAAATGCATTTTTAATAGAAAAACTCTTCTGATTGGATATTTCTAGAGTATATGAGTTATGGATAAACTTCTTAGAGACAGAAGATGTTGGAGGGCTCTAGGAACAGTAAGAAATTAATATTGTAAATCTAGAGAGATGTCTTCTAGTAATATGAGTTGGTTCACTACTTGCCCCATCGTTCACCTCTTCTTGGACCTCTGTGTACTATATCTGATGAACCTAATTTGGAGAAGCTTATGGTGGCTGTCTTAACAACAATTATGTTACCATTTTTTTTTTCAGTTTTTACAGTGTGGCAAAGGTGCATCTGCTACTATTTATAAAGCAACTCCAATGCAAATCCTGGCAGCAACTTTAAAGTTTCTACTGTAATCTGTTTGACAGGTATGCAGATCTGGCACAGGTCTCAGAAAAAAGCGCTGTTAATTGCCTACAGAAAGATCCCTGTTTTAGTAATTCAATTTTTTGTTATTTGACAACAAAGCTAAAGAAGCATATTTATCAATCCATTTAAGTGAGAAGATATGTTCTTATTCTGTCTCTAGAGAAGTGTTATTTGGGAAAAAAAAAAAAAAATCTCCTTTCAAATATTTTAACCACAGTCCCATTGTAGCACATATGTGAGACCAGTGTCTGGTTTGTAGTCTAATAAGCTGCAGAAAGAGGCCAACTTCAGCTGTTCTTGCTTCCACCACTGCGGACATGAATCTAGACTCAAAGAAAATGCAAAAGAACTGTGGTACCCTCCATGGTGTCTGGAGGACCTTGGTGTGCAGGCTGCACAATGTTCCTCACAGCTCTTGGTGGCACAGCATCCTCAGAAACGTTCTACTGGCTGCTAAAATGCCTGTCAAGTTAAAAGGCTCTTGATTATGCCTCAAATCCAACTTATTAGGCTCCTTATCTTTCTGTGCTGCCACCAGTCAGGAAAGACTGTCATCTATAAGTGTTCAAAGAGCCCTAGTCTCAGCATTTGCTTCCTGAGGTTGCTCCTTCTAAAGCAGCTATTACCATTCTGGAAAATAATTTTCTATCTCTGGGTACATTTGTCGGGAAACATTCTGCTCAATTCTGAGAGACAGTCAAAGCAGCAAATAGGAATTATTAGGAAAAGAACAGAGAGGAAACTGGAATCAACACTATGCTACAATAAATATATGATGCATCTGCATCCTGAATACTTAGTGTCACACTGGTAACTCCCAGTTAAGAAAGTTATGTTAAAACTGCAACGTATACAAAAAAAAAAAAGAAAAAAGAAAGAAAGAAAGAAAGAAAAACAGATCAGCAGAGATCAGCAGATGCATGGAGCATTTGTATATGGGGACATGTTGGATGAGGAGTCTTCAACCTGGAAAGGAAGCAACAAGATATACGACAGTGGTTTATAAAATCCTGACTAGTTTTGAGAAGGTGGATAGGAAGTGATTATTCACTATTTCTCGTAATCCAAGAGCAAAGGGTCAACCAATCAATCATGAAATTTAAAAGACACATTGGCAGTATTTTATCACTTAATGCATAAATTATGGAACTTAGTGCTGTAAAGTGTTGTTGAGGTCAGTAGTGTAAATGGTTTCAGAAATAGATTAGGCAAATTTATGGAGAAAAGCTCCATTAAACACCATCATCTGGATGCCTACTCTGGGCTAAGAGGTTCTTAAGCCACTGACTACCATAAGATAGAAGGATATATGAGGAGAAAAACTACTTTGTGCTTCCCTTGTTCTTTTATGAATTCCTTAATCTAACAGGCTACAGGATGTGAGGAAATTAGCTAGTCATAGTATCTGGCTTTTTGTTGTTCTTTTCGTTTATATCTTGCTCACAGTCACTGTACACACCTTTTTATAGGGGAAAGTATGTATCTTGTGGCTCTGTTCGACTGTATTGGGTTTACGTAGTAAAGGTTTGGTAGCAGGGTGGCCACAGGGGTGGCTTCTGTGAGAAGATTCCAGAAGCTGCCCCATGTCAGATAAGAGCCAGCTCCAGCCAGCTCCAAAAGGGACGCACCGCTATCCAGACCTGAACCAATGAGCGATGTTGTTTGCGCCTCTGTTAGAACACATTTAAGAAGGGGAAAAAACTGCTGCACAACAGCAGCTGGGAGAGAGATGAGTGAGGAACAGCCCTGCAGACACCAAGGTCAGTGAAGAAGGAGGGGGAGGAGGTGCTCCAGGTGCCGGAGCAGAAGTTCCCCTGCGGCCCGTGGTGAGGACCATGGTGGAGCAGGCTGTCCCCCTGCAGCCCATGGGGTACCCCATGGAGCAGATCTCCACGCTGCAGCCCGTGGAGGAGCCCACGGAGGAGCAGGTGGATGTGGCCTGAAGGAGGCTGCAGCCCATGGAGAGCCCCCGCACGAGCAGGCTCCGGGCCGGACCTGTAGCCCGTGGAGAGGAGCCCACGCAGGAGCAGGTGATCCGGTGGGAGCTGCCACCC
>VXAL01011631.1:74920-108029 GCA_013399475.1 Chauna torquata
AGTTATAGTAATAAATTATGTTAATCTCCCTATGTTGAGTCTGTTTTGCCCATGACGACAATTAGTGAGTAGCCTGCTTGTCCTTATCTCAACCCTTAAGCCCTGGTCCATCATATTTTCTCCCCCTGTTCCTTTGAGGAGGGGGAGTGAATGAGCGGTTGTGGTGGAGGTCGGCTGTTTAGCTGGGTAAAACCACCACATCGACAAAGGCAAGAGTCTAGGAATGTTTGGCAAATGGAAGACAAATTTCTTCTTTTTTCAAGGCTATTAATAAGCTGAATGCTGAGTCTCCCAGTACTGTTTCCATCTTGGTTAAACAGATCAGACATTTTTATCTAATTTCCTAAAATGTTAGGAATGGGCAAAGCATTTAATAAATAATCTATTTTCTCTACTTGCAGTACTTTCAACAATTTATTTTCCTTAACTATAACTAAACCCATTTCACTCAAAAGATTCATGCCATGTAAAGCACATTATATATATATATATACATGTATATGTATATTTAAGTGATTTAAGTTCTAGTTATACTTTCCTTCTTTTTCCTTTTTCTTTTATGGAGAAAGAGAGAAATTATGTGTTTCCATCTTTCTGTGCAATTATTATTATATTATGATACACATCCAAATATACCTCTTTTAGTCTTAATCTCTTCCCATTAAGGTAAATGCAGTATTGGCTTATAAGCATTCATGGAAGCTTTTACCTTCTCTGCACCTAATGAGATTCCCAATTTCCTCAGCTGTTTGAATCAAGACAGTTAATTCAAGTGGACATAGTCAAACACTAACATATAATATGTTTGTGCCTGAATACAAGAGAAAACTTTTTTGGCTGAAAGTGGATGTTGGTGATACAGAAATTTTGAATGTCGATTCATTTTACATACTTTGCTGAATTTAAGACTCTGTGGTATAGAAAGGTTTTTGAAATTCCTGCAATACAGTCACCTGAGTATTGTGTCCACTTCTGGGCTCCCCAGTGCAAGAGAGACATGGGCATCCTGTACAGAGTCCAACAAAGGTCCGTGAAGATGAAGAAGGGACAGGAACATCTATCCCACGAGGAGAGGCTGAGAGAGCTGAAGTGTTCAGCCTGGAGAAGAGGAGGCTCAAGGGGGATCTCATCAATACATATAAACAACTGAGGGGGGGTGCAAAGAGGATGGAGCCAGGCTCTTTTCAGTGGCGCCCAGTGCCAGGACAGGAGGCAATGGGCACAAACTGAAACACAGGAGGTTTTCTCAAAACATCAGGAAGCACATCTTTACTGTGTGGGTAACTGAGCACTGGCACAGGTTGCCCAGAGAGGTTGTGGAGTCGCCTCCTTGGGGATACTCAAAATCATCTTTTTAGCATCAGCCAGTCCATGTTTTGCTGTTTCCTATACCTGAAGAAAGAGGACCTTAAAATTAAACCTGTTGTACCTAAATACCCAGTGTTGCAGTATTCCTTTAACTGTTCTGTAAAGTGATGGAGACACCAGTAGATGAAATGTAAATGAACAATAAAGTAGCATTTAACTCCACATTGAGATAAATAATTTTTGTCCCGTACTTATTCCCAGGTCATTCCACTAGCTCATGGATTCTACCCATTCAAAGGTCAGCTTTTTCCTTTAATATACTGTCATAGTTTTTGTTCAAAATTTTAGCTGATTGCAGTGTAAATTTTGGCGAAGTATACTGGTTCCTTAAGCTGAAATATATCAGTTCATATTAAACATTTTTGAGGGGGCTTTCTTTATAGCTGGCCTGTGACATAGTGGAACCAAGGTCAAGTCCTGCTCTGCTTAATTTGAAATTTTCTAGAATCAAAACCCTTAAGGCAGAGAGTTAAGCCCGAAACATCAAGGCAGGATCCTAACCATGAAGCTATAAAGTATTCCCCTGCACAATTTCATTTCCATAAAGCAGATCAGAAGTATTTTTTTAATGCACTGAAAGATAAATCCCAACTGTAGGTTGACAAAAATTGCCATAGATAAGGCACTCATCTTCTAGTCAACTCAATTTTAATGTCAATAATTTCCATTTCAAACTTTTGTTTTTATAATATTTTTCGGTCTTCATTTATGCAAAAGAATAACCTGTGACATAAGCATTTAATTGGGACTGAAGAGCGTGTATTAATGTCCAGATTTTCACAAACCTTTCCTTTGTGCTTTGCCCAGGCCACAGCACTGATGTCTGTGTTCACCTTATGTGAAATAGGGAATAAGTTTTTTTCTATCTTGACTTTGGTTCTAAAGGTGTATATGAAATTATTCTTGTCCATTACTCAACTCCAGTAAAACCTGGTTAGAGTGCTGTGTCCAGTTTCAGGCCCTTGAAAAATCTTGGGCCAATTAGCAAGTGCTTCATGAGAAGCTGGAAATACTTGTGGGAGGTCTTGGAAATAAGACTGTACGAGAAAGTGTTGCATAAATAGCAGTTCTTTAACCTAAAGAGAAGCAGGGAAGAAATTGTTCTCCTTGCCTCATGGTGGACATGACAAGAAATAATTTTAAATTTCAGAAAGATTTACGTTAGGTGTTAAGGATTAGGTTAGGTGTTAGATGTTAAGGGCATAAGGATGATGAACACCTGGGGAAATTTCCCAAAGAAAATTGCAGAGCTCAGTTTCTCAAAAAACTTGCTGGGTGAGTGTCTGGAGTTATATGGTATTACATGCCTCTGTGGAGCCTCTGCTGTTCAGATACATTCCCACAATCTTACTCATACATACCAGATAGTGTTATTAGTCAATACTGCTTACTGGAAAATGCTTCTTCATCCTGGACTCCTACATTAGTAGCCCCCAAACCGTAGCAGTAACTTAATAAGGGCATGCCTGTAAATATCTCCAGGAGCACGGAAGAGGAGATGGCCAGCTTCTGAAAGAGAACTACACAGACTTTAGTTACCCTTAAGTTGTTCTTGGTATAAGCCATAAGTTTAAATACCCAAAGCAGAATATATGTTTGCAAGGTTCCTAAAACGTGTGAACAGAAAGGAAAATTACCTACTATTTTTTTGGTTGGTTCAAAGATTTCTTTTACCTCATGGTAAAGTAGCAGATTCTTAGCTGGTTTTCACCTAAACTTACATCTTCGGGCTGTACTTGCAGAAGCGAGACCAGGCCAGGATGATCTGTAATTTCTTTGTAATACAAATACATCTTTGCTATCATTTAGATGAAAAATTGTCCCTTTGTTCATTTATTATTCTTCTACCCAAGATGAAAAGGCCTTAGCGCTCCTTCCCAGCAAACTGAGTCACTTAAAGGATGTTAATAACTCCTGGGCCTGACCCAAACAGTTCCCACTACCTAGGTGGGTAATGGTTAACGGTTTTTGACCATTAGAATGGTTAAAGATTTATTGCATACTTGGCTAATTCTTGAGAATTTAATGTGTTATGAAGCACATTCTCCCTTTTCACTGAGCCAGTAAATGCAGAAATCATGTAGCAAGCTTTCTCATGTATTAACTTCATGTTCCATGTACATACATATATACATACGCATACTTCTTTTCCTCTGGGCCTGTACACTTGTACAATTTGCTAGCACAATGGAGCTCCAGGTAAAATGGACTTTCCAGACAACACTACAGGAAAGGCAGTGGAGGTTGGGCAGGGATTTCCATGGCAGCTAGGACGGACCCTATGAAACACTTCATGTGCGTGATTTTCCACTTTGAGCAGCAATTTGCAAAACAGTCTGTTCATCTGCCATTCTGAATATCAGTAGAACATAAAAATATCAATTAGCTGTTAGTTGCTTGCCAGTAAGCAGGTATGAAAAACTCTTCATTAATTTAAAGTTACTTTTGAATAATAGCAAGGTACTCTGTTAAAAATGCAACTGAATTCTCTGGGGATTTAAAGTCCAGAATAGTGTCTCCTACAAAGCAAATCTAAAATAGGACACCTAAGCTGTAAATAGTTTACACCAACTGTTAAATAAAATATCTCTGTTGTAACAAGAATCAAAATAGGCTAACAGCATGCATACCAGTGATCGGTGCCGTTGCTAGTCATCATGCAGAAGATGCTCCTTTAATTGAAACTACCTACATTCTTAATTCAAAAAAATATAAAACAAAAAATAAAATAAAAAAATCCACTGACAGGCTGCAATGAGCATAACAAGGAGGTGATCTTCTCAGCTATGTGTGTATCTTGGCTGTCCTTTTCACTGTGCTTCTCTTTCTGTAATGCTTTCGACACACACTGTGTGTCATAGTCCTTCCCAAGTCATACCCCCACCGAGTTCATCACAGATCATAACTAAACTGTAAACTACTCCATAGTGAATAACCCAGGACAGCTCTTCACCTGCAAATGATTCTATTTTGCTGCACAAAACTTGTAACAGTTTTGTTATAAGATGAATACATTCAGGGAGTAACAAAGAAATAGGAGCCTTTTATTAAAGGGAAGATTTGTTTGCAATACCAGCAAAATATGCTTTCAGTCTGTGGTGGGCAGAGATGCAACAAATTTGGCTTAGTGATTTGAGACTTCCTACAGGGGATATATAATTTTGAAACAGAAGACTCAAATCTCTCAGTTCATGGATTTCATTGGCATAAGCTACCAAAAATGGGTTTGTCCAAGAAAACAGTGTTATGTATGTGTGGAACAGAGGAGGAAAGACTCAGAGGGAGGCTAGGTGATACTTATGCCTGTTGTTAATGGAAATAAGTCTCCATTCCAGTTTCCAAGATCACAAAAATATTTATTTTAAAATTATCTCACTTATTCTTCAGCTCTTACGGGGAAAAAAAAAAAAGAAAGCAATCCCACTCTTTTATTTGAAACAGAGAGGGAAATTAGGTGAATTGTAAGAGCACTCAGTATACCAAAAGCATAAAAAGTAGAGCAGTCATCCTTAAACACCTTCCTATGTTTCAAGACAGTAACTAGTGCTTTTTTTTAAGGTTCACTTCAAACCAGTAAAGAGAATACTTCGCATATGAACATGTAGCTATTAGTCATCTAACAACTTGAGCCTGCACCATGCTAAAATGTCTTCTGAAAGATGCTCAACATTGTTAACTGACATTGAAAATAAACTGACTACAACATA
This sequence comes from Chauna torquata, assembly GCA_013399475.1. NCBI lineage: Eukaryota > Metazoa > Chordata > Aves > Anseriformes > Anhimidae > Chauna > Chauna torquata. The sequence continues at coordinate 79,996 of VXAL01011631.1, forward strand.
TTTAGTAATTCATAAGGGGGAGAAGAGTAGCTTTCTGGATGACTGGATTAGACAACTATTAGTGGAGGCCACTGCATAATCATGTTTGACTTAAACAAAGGGCCTAGAGGATTTTTTGGTGTTTGCATTTGAAATATTCAGCGTTAGAGATATAGACTCGTTCTTGTTCAAATTTAGAGGAACTTGAAACATACACAACTTATTTAAACATAAAACATGCATAGCTTCAAGCTAGTAGAAATAAAATTTCAATACATAATCTCTTGCACATCAGCCCAGCAAAATTGTCTATCCATGGAAAAATAATAATAATAATAATAATAATAATGTAAGAAACAACGCTTATGCAGTAAGCAGTGCTACTGAAACATTCTGAATAGCTCCAAAAACACAGTTCCTACTTTTCTTAACTTAATGATTTTGGGCTTAAACAGTATTGTTGTATTGGGTTTACGTGGTAAAGGTTTGGTAGCAGGGGGGCCACAGGGGTGGCTTCTGTGAGAAGATTCCAGAAGCTGCCCCATGTCAGATAAGAGCCAGCTCCAGCCGGCTCCAAAAGGGCCCCACCGCTGGCCAGACCTGAACCAATGAGCGATGTCGTTTGCTCCTCTGTGAGAGCAGATTTAAGAAAGGGAAAAAAACTGCTGCGCAACAGCAGCTGGGAGTGAGAGGAGTGAGGAACAGCCCTGCAGGCACCAAGGTCAGTGCAGAAGGAGGGCAGGAGGTGCTCCAGGTGCCGGAGCAGAAGTTCCCCTGCGGCCTGTGGTGAGGCCCATGGTGGAGCAGGCTGTCCCCCTGCAGCCCATGGGGTACCACATGGAGCAGATCTCCACGCTGCAGCCCGTGGAGGAGCCCACGGTGGAGCAGGTGGATGTGGCCTGAAGGAGGCNTGGAGCAGCTCTTGAAGAGCTGCAGCCTGTGGGAAGCCCACGCAGGACCCGTTTGGGAAGGACGGCATCCCGTGGGAGGGACCCCACGCTGGAGCAGGGGATCAGAGAGCGACCATGAAGGAGCGGCGGAGACGCAGCGATGTGGGCTGACCGCAGCCCCCATTCCCCGTTCCCCTGTGCTGCTTGGGGGGAGGAGGTAGAAGAGGGGGGATGGGGGGGAGGTGTTTGTAGTTTGCTTTTAGTTTCTCACTGCTCTAGTCCGCTAGTGATAGTAACAAATTATACTAATCTCCCTATGTTGAGTCTGTTTTGCCCGTGACAATAATTAGTGAGTAACTTGCTTGTCCTTATCTCAGCCCTTAAGCCCTGGTCCATCATATTTTCTCCCCCTGTTTCTTTGAGGAGGGGGAGTGAGCGAGCGGTTGTGGTGGAGGTCACCTGCTTAGCTGGGTAAAACCACCACAATTGTGTACATGTTTCTACTTGGAGCAGAGTGCTCTAAAAAGGCTGAAGTACTTTTTTTCCAACTGAAAGCTATCAATTTCCAAGAAACAGCTCTGTTGCCCAAATGTTTGTGATCATGAGTGGCTGGAGGCACAGCCTGAGAAAATCTGAAGCTAGCACACAGAAATATGAATATAACTACCAAGATTTTGATAGTGTTATACTTTGCCAGTGTCACAGTAGTAGAATTTGACTCAGAACTTTCAAGCACAGTATGTAATGAGTTGAAGATGACTAATCTACTTTAAGCATATTAAAAAGGCACAATATTATGTTTGCATTCCTCTAGTCTAGTCAGACCTTAACTAATGTTTACCGAAGACCTTCAAAGTCAGACCAATGACTAAGGATATTGGAAATGTTTAATGGAAGTATAAACAGTTGCATTTAGCTAATTTCTTCCTTCAATCATAAATTCTAAACTAAGTGTACAGATAAGAGAGTGGCAAACATAAGCAGTAGAGAAAAGTATTATGGAGTGGCAGATAATCATAGAGAGGGATCACAAAACAATCATTGGAAGATGAATTAGTTGAGAACCAGATATCATGCAAAGCATAAGAATGAGCAAATGGTGTCATAAAAACTAGTACACGATCCAGTCCTGTTCCTGTGACTTATACATAGAAAATAAGCTGGAAGATATTTTACAGATTTTAATGAGATGTTATCATATCAAAAGTAATAGACAAAAAATAGCTGATAAGAAAGGTAAAAACGTTTAGGCAACAGAGGGGACAATAAATGTACCTAGACAAAGGTGGTGGGGGGGGTGTTTTGTTTTGTTTTGTTTTTTAAGTGGAGGCACTGCTGAAAAAACGCAGTAGAGAGGCACAAGAAGTTTTTTCCAGGCAGCAGGAACTATGAAGAAGCCTGTCCACCCACAGTGTAATACTACATGAGGGAACAGACAGGAGATGGAGTGCAGAATTTGAGGAGGGAGTTGAACAAAGATTGGAAGTTACACGATCTGTTAGGAGTTTGGATCAGTTCCACAGAGGTTTCAAATTCCAAGACAGAAACTTTACGCTTAGTCTTAAAATGCATGGGAACAGATGGCCCTACTTAACAATTCTCTTAAAAATGATTTCAGCCAAACATAATAGACATAATACAACTTTCAAAGTTGCTATGTGAGGTGGGAGAGGGGCAGGGGGCAGAGGAACAGCATAGCAAGGATGTTGGCTTACCAAAGCAAGAAGCATTACAAGTCTGATAACAATACCAAATCTCCACGTATTTCTTTTGTTGTTTTACTGACTGCATGGGAAATGGGAAAGAAAGGGGAATACAGCTGGTGCCAGACCTACATCTAACGGGAAAGATATGTAAAAACAAGTCTGTGTCACTGTGCGTATTAACACAATACAATTGAATTCCATGACTTTACAAGGTTTAATATTTGGCTCTTGGTGAAGATTATCAGTGTACTCTGTTTCATAAACATATGAAAAAAAATGTTTCTCACACAGTTTCTCTTTGCATACTCTCGAACTTTTCTCAATGAAGAGCAATATATCAGAGGCATGAGAGAAAACCCATAAATCTGAATGTGATTTGCTTTAAAATCTATTAGAGTGATTGCAAATCATAAAAATATTCACTCAACCATATTCCAGCAAGTCACAGTCCCTTTTAAAAGCCATTGATGATTTAATAAGTGAGCCATATGGCTCTTTTCTTGTTGATTTAAACTCTGCTACAGGCTTCTTGAAGAATATTCGTGAAGAGAACCTATCACAATCAAATATCACACAGCTAATTCATCCCCACCCCCCTAAATCTGTTTATAAAGACAGATGGCAACATGTTGGATTGTCATAAAAAGTGGACTGCAGTTTAATAATCATATCTAGACATTTGCCTGCAAACTTGACTGTTCCAGAACTACTCATCTATGTTCCCTACAGCATCACACAGCACTCTTCTGTTCTGTTGTTGGTGACATAGCGACAGCTATAAAAAATGGTATTCTAAATATATTGAAAGGAAATATGTCTGTGACAGCTCAGCAAGTGATATTCTGGCAAAGATATAAAAACCTAAAAACCTTAGTAACAGGAGTCCTTAATTAGGGGGAAAAAAAAAGTCATTAGGTATTTGAGAGACTTAGAAAAAATTTTTTTGGGGGGGGGGAGGATTTACATCACTGCTAATATAATGTAGATCACTGCACTAAAACTCTAAAACTAGGAATTTAAAGAGCTGTTTCGACTTAAAAGTACTTCACCTAAGTATAGTTCAAGTACAAGAGGAAAAAACAATTCCCAAATCAATCCAGTTTTAAATGAGAAATGTTCTTCCACATCTTAAAGTTTCTGAAAATGAAAAGACTTGACTTTATTGCTGGAGATTCTGACTTTTCCTTACAAGGTGAAACGCTGGAAAAAAAATGGCAATTGACTGTCTTCATGAAATTTCCCTGAAACTAATTTCAGACAGAAGTTTTATGCATGCTACCCCCACTCAGAGCATTGTACTTAAACAGCATGGGAAAAAATGAAGAAGGTGTTGGAGGAATGTGAAAGGAATGGAATGGTAGAAGAGGGAAGGCACTACAAAGCCAGTGAGCACAGATGAATTGTAGCCTCTCTTCAGCAAGTAACTTACTGTGTCAACATATGTAAATTGCTGATAATAGAATGAACCACAGAAAAGCTCCTAGCATAACACTGCTGTCCTACTAGAGCCTTTAAAATAACTTGCCACAAATAAAAGTGTAATTTTAAGCATCCAGGTTTGAAAATGTAACTAGTCTGCATAACCACAAGCCTTGTAATTTACATTCTACCATGCAAAGTTTCAGTAAATAATTAAATTAACCTAATATATTCTGCACTTCATATTTAGATGCACTGCTTTGCTATCTGTTTGTCCTCTTACAGTAAAAGTTCTCAGGGAAAGCATTTTGGTTTTGTATATTCTGTACAGCATTCTACATAGTATTAGTGCTTTACTAAATATGTCATAGTCTAGCAATCATGCATTATATGACAAAGAGAAAGTGCTGTTGCACAAATATTATTAGAAGTTTAAAGGTTGTAAGCAATATCTTTATGTATACAACTGTTTCTGACAGAAGATTTCTAAAGGAAACTGCATTCCATAAGGAATGTAAAATTAATTCTCACATTTAAACAAAAACACTCCTGAAACTGTTTCTTTTCAAGGAGAATTCTTCACCTTTTACCCTCCATACAATTTTTAATGATACTGACCATGTAATATGAGCATAGAAAAGAGGAACAGTCATACTGGTAATAACTTTAATGGATTTTGTCTGTGTATTCTGTAAATTTATTTTCACTGAGAAATGTTATTTCAGTTACGAATAATATCTATGTCTGTGCTTATTTATCTGTAGCCCATGATTTCTGGAGCTTTTCAAGGTTTTCCAGACCTTCTGACCGTGTACTCTGTTCTCCACATGAAGTTACAGTGTCAATAGATGCTCTGCCCCCTGTACAAATTCTTATCTGTACTGTGAGACAGAAAGGAATTTTCAAACATTTTCTTCTGATAGTATATGTCACACTAACTTTTGCCAGCTATACTTACTATAACTTCTCTATACAAATATTTTATTGTATCTCTTTCCTTGAGCTACTTTTGTTATGGGTTAAGAAGTTATGTGCCTCTATTGTTTGATGACATTGGTATGCTCCTGCAGCTGATCACTTGGTCAATATACATATATTCCATGTATTTTTATCATAACTCAAATGGAGACTAAATAAAGTATTAGCATATTTGTAATTTTTTTATATCACCTCCTGTGAAAGTGTGTTCTGTGATAGGAGCATACATCACAGCTTTAGGCAGATTAAAACAAAAACTTGTTGAAAAAAAAAAAAAAAAAGCATATCTATACCATAACTCCTAAACCAAAAACTGATGTAGGAAAAATATTCAGTTCTGCAACAAGAAAAAAAAAAAAACAGTTTAATTTTTGAATATAATGAGGACCAGTATTTCAAAGGTTAAAAAAAAAAAAAGGTAGAAAAAGAAAAAAAGAAAGTGTTGCTTTTATCATGATTATTAGCCCCAAGTTAGTTTTTCTTGAAGGATTATAGACTTGAGGAGTAAGTAACACCAAATGTTATACTCTTTTTTTTTTTTTAACTTCAGAAATCAATATGACGTTTTGGGCAGAGAGCATACTATCCTTTGATTGTGAGGTTTTATCTTTTCAAAAATTCCTTTAGCGCAATTATGGTGTAAATTCAGAGAACAGCCTCTTGGGGCTAGGCTGTAATAACCAGTCCCCTAGAGTTCTGCAATTACTCTGTTGAATGTAAAGGATGACAGACCTGTTCTCCTTGGTTATTTTGTGTACTACCAAAAGGGTGTTAAAATACAGATAATGTTCTTCCATACCACTGCAATAAAAATTTTAAGTCCAGTCTTTTCAGGAAGGCGGTAACAATTACATCCAATGTTGGGAAGCATGCATTTCCTACCTGGAAAGTGCATACAATCGTAGAATCATAGAATGGCTTGAGTTGGAAAGGACCTTAAAGATCACGTAGTTCCAACCCCACTGCCATGGGCAGGGGTGCCACCCGCTACATGGCCCCATCCAACCTGGCCTTGAACGTCTCCAGGGATGGGGTATCCACAACTTCTCTAGGCAACCTGTTCCAGTGCCTCACCACCCTCTGAGTAAAGAACTTCCTCCTAACACCTAATATAAATCTCCCCTTTTAGTTTAAAACCATACCCCCTTGTCCTATCACTATCTGCGTGTGTAAAGAGATCCTCTCCATCTTTTTTATAAGCCCCTTTAAGTATTGAAAGACCACAATGAGGTCTCCTGGGAGCCTCCTCTTCTCCAGGCTGAACAACCTCAGCTCTCTCAGTCTTTCTTCATAAGAGAGGTGCTCCAGCCCTCTGATCATCTTCATGGCCCTCCTCTGGACCCGCTCTAACAGGTCCACTTCTTTCTTGTGCTGGGGACCCCAGACCTGGATGCAGTAGTCCAAATGGGGCCTCACAAGGGCAGAGTAGAGGAGGACAATCACCTCCCTTGACCTACAGGCCATGCCTCTCTTGGTGCAGCCCAGGATGCAGTTGGCCTTCTAGGCTGGGAGCACACACTGCTGGCTTATGTCAAGCTTCTTGTCCACCAGAACCCCCAAGTCCTTCTCTGCAGGGCTGCTCTCAACGACTTCTTCTCCCAGTCTGTACTCATGTCTGGGATTGCCCTGACCCAAGTGCAGCACCTTGCACTTGGACTTGTTGAACCTCATTAGGTTCATGTGGGCCCATCTCTCAAGATTGTCCAGGTCCCTTTGGATGGCATCCCTTCCTTCTGGTGTATCAACTGCACCACTCAGCTTGGTGTCATATGCAAACTTGCTGAGGTTGCACTCGATCCTGCTATGTCATTGGATAAGGATATCAAAGAGCAGTTGTCCCAAGACAGACCCCTGAGGGACATCACTCGTCACCAGGTTCCACCCAGACATAGAGCCATTGACCACAAGTCTCTGGCTGCAGCCATCCCACCAGTTCCTTATCCACAGAATAGTCCACCTTTCAAACACATATCTAGCCAATTTAGAGATCAGGATGTCATGTGGGACCATGTCATAGGCCTTACAGAAGTTAGTAGATGACATCAGTTGGTCTTCCCTTGTCGACTGATGCAGTCACTCCATCATAGAAGGCCACCAGATTGGTCAGGCACAATTTATGCTTGGTGAAACCATGCTGGCTGTCTCAGATCACCTCCTTATCTTGCATGTGCCTTAATATAGCTTCCCGGAGGATCTGCTTCATCATCTTGCCAGGTACAGAGGTGAGGCTCACCTGTCTGTAGTTCTCAGGGTCTTGTCCAACTTTGTTGTGAAACTGAGCCAATAGACATTTTCCATGAGGCTTGGCATGGAAGGATACATTGAAAGCCCTCAACATTATGAGTTAACCGAGTCTGAGGCTTGGTGAAGCCTAGGGTATGTCTGATCCTGTCAGCTTATTCCATTATTCATTAATTACAGAAAAAAAAAAAAAAAGAAATCCTTTTGGATATTTCTGAAGTGCTGAAGTGTTTTTAATGTGTAATAACACCAATAGTGTGATAGGTAATCTATAGACTCTTATTACATGGTGATATATGAACAATACTTTGCAATCTATTCTAGTCCAGAGAAAAAGCTTAAGATCTCTAGTGATGTCATTTCTAACCCTTATATCTTTATTCTAATGAAAGTTGCTATAGTTTAACAAAAACATCCTTCTCTTTGCATTTGAGCAAATTCATATTTGAGTAACCATCTGCCTGTCTCAGGATAGGTGGACTGGGACAGTTTATTGATCCTCATTCATCATTTACTCATGCTTTAAAGGCAACATTTGCCTTTTGACTGGTAGGAAGGGGACACAAATTTGTTTTAAGAATTCTGATTTCTTCTGTTGTACACAAATTTTCTTGCTCTAATTATCTTACTGCATTGCCATCCATCGTGGCAGACATGTAAACCAACTGCATGTGCTTTTCATTCACATTTAAACTAAATTGAATTTTCTCACAAATGGGCAAGCTAGGAGTGTACACACAATCATTTACTACAGCTCACTTGGTGTTATAGCAAAATCATGTGCTTGTAGCTTTGAATATTTTAATGACATAAGGGGTTAAAAGAGCTTAATATTTTCTCAATGCAGGATCCCACAATGTTATCATTTTCAGAAATGTTTATTTTATCTTTGGTTTTGATTTATTAAATTGGGGGGGGGTTGGGGGGGGTTGGGGAGGGAAGGATGTTGGCAGAAATTTGAAGCCCCAAACCGTATTTAACCTGGTCACTGACTTCTCTCCAATCATGCTTCAGTCTTGGATTCATAATAACAGATTCTTTGCATTTTCTACCTTTCAGTAGAAGTATTTCAGAAATATCCACAAGATAACTGAGGCTTTGCTATAATTAACAAATAATGACACTTGAACCTCTCCACCCTCTCTTTTGTTTTTGCGGAAATATTTCACAGGTGATCACCAGTCTTTTTACTGTGGTTGTTTGCAACTCCATATCTGATTCTGTTGAGCTATTTCCTTGATCTTAGGTGTATGCTGTAGTGATGTGGTTTGCTTAAACAGGAAGAACAACAACAACAACAAAACAACAACAACAACAACAAAAAAGGAAAGAAGAATGAAAAACTCGTGACAACAGATCACCAAATATTAATATGACATTGGACGTACAGAGATTTTGGTGGTTGTCTCTTACCTTCCTCATTTGGAAGCCTCAAATTTTAGCAATATTTTTCTTTCTTAAAAGGAAATAAAAGTGAATTTACACATTCAGGTCAAGTGTGCTGCTATGAGGTTGATTTTTATATGTTTTCTTAAGAAAAGTGTAGTTAGTACATCTTTTTAGAATAAGGTTCCAAGGAACAACACGTATATTTCTTCATGGCAGATGTCACTGACATTGCTGCATGGAAAGTGACTTAGGAGACATAGAACTATTAGGGAACTAGTAAGGTTAGTAATAGCTTTTATTTCCCTAAAGGATATCTGACAGATGAAACAAGAGGACGATTCTTGAAACTTCTCACAAAGGAGTTTTTGAACTACTACTTTTATTAGAGGAAATATGTAAGTTGTCCTAAACTTTTGGATTAACCTACGCCAGCTGAAGTTATGCACATAGTTTTGAAAAGGGTTAAAAACAGTCTGACTTTTTCTGTTGGAGGAGTATAACTTAAAACTTTGCACCAATAGCAGAATCATGTCGTTCTTCATATCTGTTTTTATAGCACCCACGAGCTTTTCTCAGTGTGTCAGACATTGTACAAACATAGCACAGCTTCATCAGAAGATGACAATTATCACTGGGAAAGGGCTTTTCTAGATTTGATTCTGATAAGTAAAGATGAGCCAGTCAAGAATACAAAGACGGAAGGCAACTTACATGACATAACAAAAGAGCTTATAATTATTAGGAGGAGAGAATAGCTGGAAAAGCAGCAAGATATAAAGGGATGAGTAACAAGAAATGCAATATAACATAACATTCAACAGGTACAGTTGCAATTAGAGTTGATTCACTCCTCAAAGAGTGGGACCAGAGGCATGTTGCAAGTGAGATCTTACAGAGCTTGTCCCAAATCTAATACTACTCAATATTTCCATTAGTGATTTGGCTGATGGAGAAAAAGATTGCTATGTTTTCAGGTGGTACCAAGGAAATGTGTGTATTTTACAAGACAAGATAAGAATACTGAATGACCTTGTCGGATAAGAGAAATAAGAAGCAGCTCATGTGAAGCAGGTAGAAATAATCAGCTGCACTGACAAGGATTGAGAAGCAGTTCTGCAGAAAATAACTGGCAGTTGCTAAGGTTCACCTGTTGTGCTTGAGTGAACAGTATCATATTATTGCAAAATAGTCAAATATCATATATAGAGACATGTACAAAGCAGTAAACCTATAGAAAATGGGAAATCACTTGTCTAGTCTACTTAACACTGGTAAGATTTCAGAAATGAAAATTATCAGAGATCTAGAAAAGATACGTTCTGAGAAAAGACTGAAGGAACTGGGGTTCTTGAGTCTGTGAGAAGGAAACCTTAAGTTGAAAGAGGAAGGTAACAAATTGTTCTCAGTGTGTACTGGATTTAAAACAAAAAAAGAAAAAAGAAAAAAAGGAAAAAGAAAAAGGGGTATCAATTAGAAGTGAGATAAAGATTCAACATCAATAAAAACTTCCTTAGGGTAGTAAGGATCTGGAGCAAGTGACTTAAAATAAGGTATACTAGCACCATATGTAATGCTCTTGGACCTTGTGTAGAGTACGGGTGTGATACCCCTTAAAAATTGTTTTTCTTGTACCTTGACAAGTCTGTATTGACCAGTATATAATCTTTGCAAAACAAGCAGAAATGTTTGTGCATGTTTTTGAGTTCTGTATGTCTTTGAAGTTTATATATTCAGATTCTTTCTCCTAATGGATTTTCAAAACACAGACTATTTTAGTAAAAACTAATTCCTTTTCAGAACTTTAGTCACTCTTTCAATGCAGATCAGTAAAAAATTGGAAAAAAAAATAAATTAACCAAAATAAGTAAATTGTGCAGAAAATAATTTTTCTTTTTTTTTTTTTTTTTTTTTTTTTTTTTTTTTTTTTTTTTTTTTTTTTTTTTTTTTCTGATTTTGATTCATTATTCACTTAATTCTGGTCTGCAATGTGTGAGCTTACTGCAATTAGAGTGTCCTTAAATTATCATTACAGGACAATTATAGTTCTCCTTTCCACACCTGTAAATTATCATTATTCATTTAAGTAGACTGTACAACACATGAATGAGAATAATTCCAGGGTTAATAAAATTTAGAATCAAAACATGATAACTAAAATTAAACGTAAGAAGCATGCCAGCAGGTGGTAGTAATCAGGTCGCCGATCTTTGGTTTTATTAATGAATAACCACAATATAATTACAGTGCTTTCTAATAAAAAAAAAGTTATCCATGGTTCTCTATACATTCCATTCCCTTTTTTATTTTACAGTTTTTAAAGCATTTAAATGTTTCTACATTTGCTGAGACAAAGCAGATATTCTAAATTGGATGCATACAGAAGTAATACTAAATATATAGGAAATATTTGTGTGTGGTTTTATAATCCATTAAATTTATTAAGCTTTTTCACTGGCTTCCTTAGATGTTGGAGAAGACCCTTACGTGTCTGTGTTTGTTTCTGAAGTTCCTTTTGTAACTGAACTAATCAGTAATACATGGAATAAGATCTTTGTTCTCCTGCAACTCAATCTGTCCTTGAAAGCCACTTTTACTATTTTTAGAATAAGGTGACTCTTACTTGGGAAAAGGAAAATCAATCTGTATATTACTGACCTTAAGCTTGCTGCTGGTATGCTACAATTTCTTTGACTGCCATACTGAAATTATAGTTTAAAACAATGGCCAGATAATTTCAGTCTAAAAAATAAAAATAAAAATAAAAATAAAAATAAAAGTAAAAATAGTGCTGGGACATTTTGTCTTAGANTTGTGGCTTAGCAAAGTATTCCCAAGCCTCTACTGCTGCATGGGGTTGTTATAACCCAAGTGCAGCACCTGGCACCTAGCCTTGTTGAATGTCATGTAATTGGACTTAGCCCATCAACCCAGCATTTCCAGATCCCTCTGCAGAGCCTTCCTACCCTCAAGCAGATCGACAGTCCTACCTAAGTGCTGCACTTGGGTCATAACAACCCCATGTAGCAGTAGAGGCTTGTGGAAGAGTGGCTGGAAAGTTGCCCAGCAGTAAAGGACCTGGGGATGCTGGTCAACAGCCAGCTGAACATGAGCCAGCAGTGTGCCCAGGTGGCCAAGAAGGCCAAGGGCATCCTGGCTTGCATCAGCAATAGTGTGGCCAGCAGGACTAGGGAAGTGATTGTCCCATTATATGCAGCACTGGTGAGACCATACCTCCAATATTGTGTTCAGTTTTGGGCCCCTCACTGTAAGAGGAATACGGAGTTATGTGTGCAGAGAAGAGCAAAACAGCTGGTGAAGGGATTGGAGAACGTGACTTAGGAGGAGCGGCTGAGGGAAGTGGGAAAAGTCTGGAGAAGAGGAGGCTGAGGGGAGACCTCATTGCTCTCTACAGCTACCTGAAAGGAGGTTGCAGCGATGAGGGTTTCAGTCTCTTTTCTCAAGCGATGTGATAGGACACTAGCAAACAGCCTCAATTTATATCAGGAGAGGCTTAGGTTGGACATTAGGAAGAATTTGTTCATGAAGGGTATGGTCAAGCACTGTAATGGGCTGCCCAGAGAAGTGGTGGACTCCCCATCCTGGGAGGTAATTAAGTGATGTGTGAAGGTGTCACTAAGGGACATGGTTTAGTGATGGAACTCGGCAGGTCAGGTTGATGATTGGATTTGATGATCTTAAGGGTCTTTTCCAACCTAAATGACTCTACGATTCTGTGACTCTATCTAGAAAATCTCTTATATGATTAAGGATCCCACAAAAGAATTTTCATTATATAGTGGGGTCTGATAATGTACTAAAATCTAATGTCATATTTATTCATGCTAACTCCCCAGAGTAACTGGGGCAACTAACCTAGTAGAGGAAATAACCATTGTGCAATCATTCTTTTTCTTTTCTTTTCTCTTTTCTTTTCTTTTCTTTTCTTTTCTTTTCTTTTCTTTTCTTTTCTTTTCTTTTCTTTTCTTTTCTTTTCTTTTCTTTTCTTTTCTTTTCTTTTCTTTTCTAATATAGAGTTATTTCCCAGATGTTTATTCTGTTGCAATAACTAGCTTGTTTATTCTACCTTTCATCTCAAAGTACTAAAGTCAACATGACCTTTGATTTTACACAGCAAAGAAAATAAATGCTAAGCATCTGTTCAGTTTAGTATTTCTAAGAAAAACACCTCCTCCTACATCTGTATTAACACTGTTTTTACCTGTTTCTGAAGACACACTGAGGTGGAAATGAAATCTATCACTAGGTCCATTAAAATCTTCAAGCAGGACAAGTTTAATTTCACTACCCCTCCAAAAAGCAGCAAGCCTAGGACTGAATCCAATCTAGGTATTTCAGAACAGAAGGACAAAGAAATTTTAATGGTAAATAAAATAATTATTAAATTTTAAAATACAAACCCTACTGGTTACCCAAAGGTCATTATTATCCTAGTTTAGAGGAAAGAAAAAAAAAAAAAAGAAACAAACCCTGGCTTTTGCTGGAGTCAGTTAACATCAAAGTCTACACAGCAAGTGAAAGTGTGCCACAGTTTTTATGGAGATTTATTGGGTTCAGTGTGAAGTCTGAAAAAATCCATGCCATGGAAAAGTCCTAATACATCAAAGTTCTTTTTAGGTATGTTACTGGAATAGACCACATAGCACTGGGTCCTAAAAGGAGAGTGTCTGTGAAGTCATATCTTACCCACCCTACTTAGAGTGTTTTGCTACAATAGTAAATAATTTACTGTTAGAGCTCAGCAATACTCCTGTAGGTTATTCAGACAAAGCATCTAAATACAATGTTGCACTGGTGGAGATCAAGCCATTAGAACAAGAGCCTCCAAATTTAACTTATTTGGTTCCAAAACTATTGGCAGATACCTTTGGACCTATGGAAGCACATGGAGAATGTCCAAGTATTCTGGTGGTGCTTGCTTTCCATTTTGAAGTAATTTGTATACCACAATGTTATGCCTAGTTACAGTTCATGCCATTTCATACCAATGGAGAAGGTCTCTTCTTATTGCTACTAAAACTAAACTTCTGTTGGGATAAATGAATTAGACATCCCTGGCTTCAGCATGCCATTGTTACTGAAACGTACAAGTTACTTATCTAACTAGAAAGAAAGAAAAATAATTTGTCATGATTTGTTGACAGGTAAACAAGAAAAATATGAACTGTCAATGAATCAGGTTGGAGACATTTCAAGAAAATCACTGACAGAATCAATATTGCATCAAGTTTTAGTCCACATCTTCATTAATGACCCAGAAACATAGCAAGCAAGCATCAGTGAAGACTGACATATGAAACAGAGGCATTGGGAGGTTAGTACAATGATGAGGAGAACAACAAAATGATTTCCCTGGTAAGTTGCAGGCTGTTATACTGAAAAGAGAGTAATGTGAAATAGAAATAAAATATTAATCAGCAGAAACCTGGAAAGGAATAATGTTGAAAATACTGAAAAAGTATTGATGTACAGTTAATGAGACATATGTTTCATGTGGCAGAGCAGGAACAATTCCAGTTAAAATGTAGCTTGTATCCTGTTACAGATGAGAAAAACCAAGCAAAATGCCAACGAAGTCCCAGTTTCAAGAGGAATATTGCACTCATCTGTGGAAAACCTGCTGCCGGAAGACGTCAATCAGCAAACCAAACAGAATTCACCAATGAGCAACAAAAGTGATTGAATATCTGGAAACATGACTTTTCTGATTTGGATTTCAGAAAGGTTGAAAGGCCTGAACTGCAGAGTTTGAAGTTTGTGTATAACCAGATAAGACTTCTCCACTGGCATGCAGAGCTTCTCACACAGAGTCAGAGGCATTTGTATTTGTATTTGTACTTGTATTTGTGTTTGTGTTTGCAGGCAATTGTATTCCATAGGTCCTATAAAACAAGGCTGGCTGCTTGTAAGGGGAACTCAGTACCAAACGGTTTGTTCCTTCTGGAGGAAGAGGTAAACTTCTGTGAGTTACCATTATTCCCCATGCCCAATTTCCTTTGAGTTCCCAGCTCAGCCTTGATGAGTGCTCCTGTTCGGTGGAAAGCTATTGCTGATCAGCTGTACTTCTGCTTCTATGAAAATATGGGTTCTGAGCTTGCAATATACCCTGAGTTTGAACAATACAGAGGTTGAATAGCAGTTGAGAGGCTGCAGTGGATGAAAAATTAGTAAGGCAACACAAGTCCACAGGAACTGGATTGATGTCACCTACAGCTTTATCAATAACAAGAACCTGCTGTTGAAATTGCATTGGAGAAAACTTCATTTAGAGTTAATTATGGTAGTGGCTCCCTACCACTGCTTATGGTAGGGAGGATTTTGTAAGGATTTGCTCTGTCAGCTTGTTGTGGTTTAACCCGGCAGGCAGCTACGCACCACACAGCCGTTCGCTCACTCCCACCCCACCCCCCCAGTGGGATGGGGGAGAGAATCGTTAAAAAGAAAAAAAAAAAGCTCTTGGGTTGAGATAAAGAGAGTTTAATAGGACAGAAAAGAAAGGGAAAATAATGATAATAATAATAATAATAATGATAATAGTAAAAGAATATACAAAGCAAGTGTACACAATGCAATGCACAATGCAATTGCTCACCACCCACTGACCGATGCCCAGCCTGTTCCCGAGCAGCGGCCCCCCCTTTGCCCCAGCCAGCCCCCCCAGTTTTATTGTTCAGCATGACGTCATATGGTATGGAATATCTCTTTGGTCAGTTTGGGTCAGCTGTCCTGGTCCTGTCCCCTCCCAGCTCCTTGTGCACCCCCAGCCTCCTCGCTGGCAGGGCAATACGAGGAGCTGGAAAGTCCTTGGCTCTGTACAAACACTGCTCTGCAGCAACTGAAAACATCACCATTATCTTCATCAAAAAATCCAAAACACAGCATTGTGTGAAACTCTACAAAGAGAATTTAACTCTATCCCAGCCAAAACCATGACACAGCTATATAAGAATATGCTTTTATGTATAGACAAATAGGTTTACTAAGTTGTGTTTTGACTAGATAAAAGAATACAAAGCAGTGCCACAGGAGGAGTTGAGTAATTAATCAAAAATAATTTTATCAGTGTTATCTACTGGAACAGCTTGGAGTAGCCTATTCGAAGAAGTATGTGCATGTCTCACCAGTTGAGACATTTAAAGTTAGACTGGACAATTCCCTATTGTGTTGAACAGAAAATTATCCACACAGACACAAAAGAGGTGGTCTAATATTCCTTCATATATGTGCATTCTACAGTTATATGACATAAACATTCATATCTTTCTTAAATCAACAGTATATATCTAATAAGTTTGCACACATTTAAGTTTAGAATTTTAAAGATACTATTCAATTAAATTAAAATTTACAATTTTAATATTCATTGGGACTTGGGATGTCAATCAAAATTCACTGAGGACCACAGAATCAACTATAGATTTTAATAGACACAGTTGCAGTCTGCAGAGGTGACACGAGTGGATGTTTCTGAGTTTCAAACTTAAAATGTGTTTTTACAGAGAAATCCTATAGACTTCATGTAGGATTAAATTAATGGGGGTATATGGCAGAAGTTAAGGTCAACAGGGTCTGTAGTAATAATGTTCTGTTAAAAATACTTCAGCAGCATACAGAAAACAACATATTTTAGGTTTGATTCCAAAGCATAAACAAGTTTTATTTTCCATGATACTATTTAACACTTTCCTACTAGTGTTTAAATTTTATAGCATTACAGTCTTTTCCATATAAATTTCAAATTTGTTACCACTCAGCATACATATTGCCAATTTCCTGTACTCAGCACTGGTTAGGCCACACCATGAGTACTGTGTCCAGTTCTGGGCCCCTCAGTTTAGGAAGGATGTTGAGGTGCTGGAGCGTGTCCAGAGAAGGGCAGCAAGGCTAATGAAGGGTCTGGAGCACAGTCCTGTGTGGAGTTCTGTGAGGAGTGGCTGAGGGAGCTAGGGTTGTTTAGCCTGGAGAAGAGAAGGCTCAGGGGAGACCTTATCATTCTCTACAACTACCTGAAAGGAGGTTGTGGCCAGGTGGGGGTCGGACTCTGCTCCCAGACAACTAGCAATAGGACAAGAAGACATGGTCTTAAGCTGCACCAGGGGAGGTTTAGGTTGGACTTTAGGAGAAGTTCTTCACAGAAAGGGTGATTAGGCATTGGAATGGGCTAGCCAGGGAGGTGGTTGAGTCACTGTCTCTGGAGGTGTTTAAGAAAAGACTGGATGTGGCACCTTGTGCCATGGTCTAGTGGACAGGGTGGTGTTAGGTCATAGGTTGGACTCAATGATCTCAGAGGTCTTTTCCAACCTAGCTGATTCTGTGATTCTGTGATTGGTTATGGGGCTATTTGTCATCACATATAGTACAACCCCTGAGCAATTAAGAGAATCTGTGTAATTTTGTCAGCCTTGCAAATTGGACTGGATAGAGGCA
Source organism: Chauna torquata (assembly GCA_013399475.1). Lineage (NCBI taxonomy): Eukaryota > Metazoa > Chordata > Aves > Anseriformes > Anhimidae > Chauna > Chauna torquata. The sequence goes on from VXAL01011631.1 coordinate 97,043, forward strand.
TTTCACAATTTGCTTGTTGTCTCGGTCCCCTACAGAGATTAACTTAACCTGCAGGCTCACTGAAGAAAAATGAATGGCTTAGTCCTAATATTGTATAGGTGCACACAAACCACCCCTGTCACAGCAACAGTATGTCTAGAATCAATTGCATACTGAACTTTCCAGAAAATGAAACGGTTTTTGAAGGAAAAAATAGAATTAAAAAAAAAATCAAATATGCAGAGAAAAAGGAAAATTAGGGTATAGATGAAACAATGAAAGTGGTAAGCCCAAAGAGAAGGTGAGAGAACGAGAAGCAATCCTTAGATTATTTGCTGTTCATGATCTAAGACAGTGTCTTTGGGTTTCAGATCACATAAATTTCTTGAAAGTATGCCCAATTGCAAAAATCTGTTATGTTTATACATCAGTCAATCCTGCTCAAAGCCACAATTTAGTCACTCTGTTTTATCTGTTTGTTTGTTTGTTTCTTTGTTTATTGAAAAGCATTTTAAACTTCTACTTCTCAGAGATGTTATTTTGAAGAGCCACATTAAGAATCCAAGTCTACAAGAGAGTTTCAGGCTGTGACTCTCTATCTCACAAATGCAGACAACTGAGGGCTACATGTGGTTGAGGTATGAAATGCTGTCTTCTCCTTGGCATATCTGAACAGATAGCTTTCAGCATCTCTCTGCCTGGTTGTTGGCTTGTCTAACTCATACTGAATCATGTGACATATCCCTGGGTAGGTCATGACTAAAACTTCTTTTCGGTTCAGCAGAACCTTTAGATAAAATTTTCTTATACTAAAATAACTATTAAGCAAGGACAGAGATCTACACACAGGTTTGCCAGAGCAATATTGTGAAAAGACACATTTAAGACACATTTCAGGGGAGACTTTGGAGATTCTTGTTTGGCCTGCAGAATGTAAAGCAATGGATAATCAAATCCAAACATAGTAAGCTCTTTTTAGTCATCTTTTTTTCTTTTCTTCCTTATCATGTGTCTCTGCCATTGAAGTTTTTGTTGCAACTATGAGTGAACAAAGAGTAGTCACAGCTGAAGTCAGAAAAGCCACCAAGGCTCAGAATAACCTTACTAATAGTACCAGCACCAGAAAGATGAAAAGTCCTCCCCAGGTATGGAGATGGCACAGTCAGGGGAAGAAGGAAACACAACCAACTGAAAAAAAAGAAAAGCAGTTCAGTGTATGTATTTATTAACTGTACATGGAAGACCCATGCGATCAGAGACGTGTCTTGGAAATAGAAGCTCATGTCATCTTAATGCTCCTAGATGCAAATGGAAGTTTACTAAGTGTTACTATGTGCACAGAGACCATGTCAGATGGTGGGAATTGAGGAAAAGTGCTCTGCTCCAAGATCACCCTTTTAAGAAGTGTTCTATAATATGAGGTTCTTGGAGTAAAATGCAGTCAAGCATTCCTACTTTTCAAATTCTGAACTAATTTATTGTGATTTTTAAACCATTGAAAAATAAAATTAAAACTGGAGATCTGCTCAGGTTAAAGCTCACACTAAACACAAAACTTATTCTGGCAGCAAATTCAACCTTGTTCATTACCTGCCTACAAGAAAATGCAGCAACTCAGATTTTCCCTAAAGACTGAATCCATATTAAAGGCAATAACACATAAATGAAAAACAGTCTTACTCAGGAATAGAATAATTATATTTCTAAACCATTTTTCACTTATTTAAACAAAATCCATTATATTGTGCTGAAGCCTTCACTGAACCCTCTGACTCATATATACACTCACGTACACATGTCATTTTTTTAATTCCCAGTTGTTATTCATTTTGTCCTAGCAACTTGCCTTGCTTTGGACTCTAGGCCCTCAAAACATCTTTCTTTCAAAGTTGGGACAACACTTAATATGCAACTGTAACTAACACATACAAATAATAAAAATGTAAAAAAGGCAGGGAAGATTTGGGATCATAAATATACCCTTCAGGGGTCACTTACAAGAGTTGATTAAATATCTAACAGACTCCATTTTAGAAATACTGAATATGGCCCATTTTAATTATTAGCTTTACAAGGGCCATCATTTATAGCTTGAGATACAAATGTCTTTTAGTTCTGGAATGCTAAAGACTAATAATACGGCAGACAGTATACATCTTCAGATAGCAACTTATTTACATGATTCTTACGTGTTTTGTTGGCCTGTAGCATAGTGCCCTAATCCATTACATACACCATGTTTGCTAAACCTAGCAACTAAAAAGATGTGGAAAAAATAAAAAATAAAAAAACCTACAGAGGCAGCAGATGTTCTTAACAGCAGAGATGTTGTACAGCCAAAGGATGCAAAGATGTACACAGCAGTTTTGCCTGCTGATGCAGAGGATGGGCCATCCCTGACATAGGTCAAAGCAGGACAGAATTTATTCTGAATCTGAAGTCGCTTGAGGAAGAGTTGTTGGTCCAAGCTTTCTGGAATAACAGAAAGAAGCTTAGTCTGAATTAGGTTCTGGCCTCTGTTCTTTTTTTCGCCTGTATCTTGCAAAGGTTGTCAGGTCTTCTAAAGGAAGAAGTTCGCTTAGGTTAGCTAGCCTAAGCAGCACAGTTGCCCTGAATGCTGGAGGTAACTGCGACTCAGAGAGATTTTAAGTAGCTATTAATTCATGTAGTAACCCAATTCCAAAGCAAAACAATGCATTACTTTACATACATCGCAGTGCATACCATTCAAGCATGTGACAGAAAAAGAATAAAATTATTGCTACAGAGTAAGAAATGTGGTGGTATGAGATGCTGAAATGCTATACATATCTATGGCTGCAGAAGGTTTAGGCACATCTTCATGCAGACAAGCAATCACGCTCTGTCTCTGAATTGCTGACTATGAGACAGCTCGTCCTGTAGCCGAGCAATCACACTAATATGCGCCTGCCCCTGTGGTAAGAACTTCGCATCAGAAAGCCATGTCCTCACTTTTCTGCTTGGCTTCGATACAGCAAGCACTATTTCATGCCTTCACAGCTCAGATCGATGGAGCATTGCCACAGCAAACACTGTAGGAGGTACGTGCCACATGTAGATCATGATGCACAGCTTCACAACACCATACTTATTGCTGGTGTTGGGATTTTGGAATAACTATTCACCCTTCTGCTCTTATCTCTGGAAATAAGAAACTGAGTTTGACAGTTTGCCTGTGTTGGAAAAAAAGCATACGCCCTTTATCTTTGTCTTCCTCTTCTGGAAATGGCCTAGAAAATCCAGTACGACTGGAAGTCCAGACTTCATGTTTTGCTTTGTTTCCCTCAGAATGAAAATATCATGTAACTGAGTTAGACTACTGAAGGAGTAGGACGGGAACCAAAAAGAGAAAGACAGGTGTATCTTCCAAAATCCTTACCTCAGTCTAAAAGGACATATCCTTTGGATACATCCTTTGCTTACTGACAGGGTTATTACTGTCAGACAAAATCAAGGAAGCAAAATCAAGTAAAATCAACTTTTGAGTGAGATTTCATATTTCTAGTGACATATTTTGCTAGAGCTTTCACAGTTATACCAAAATATTGGAAATCAACCTCTCTGGTCTTTGGGATGCCTGATATTAACTGTGAAGTCAAGAACTTCTATCATCCTGTAAACAAACTGTCTTATAAAGGAATACATCCATAATATTAGTTCTGCAGAATTTTTTCAATTGCTTTAAATCATTTTTCTTGTACTGTAACTCAGCGAACAACACAGATTTAAAGCCTGACTGTATGTGTTTGATGATTAAATTAAAAGAAAATATGCAGGAAGACATTCCACTGAAAAATTAATTTTAATCATTCTAGACTAATTTTTGTTTAGTTCACAAGTACAGAATTAAAAAAAAAAAAAAGAAGAAGAAGAAGAAGCTTGATATGTTTTCCTGAAGAACAAAAAACTTCATTTCAGCTGTTTAAGTACTCAAAAATTAAAGGCAACTCTTATGTTTTAACCTGGCAGGCAGCTAAGCACCTGCGGTCGTTCACTCACTCCCTTGCCCTAGTGGGATGGGGGAGAGAACTGGAAAAAAAAAGTAAAAACTCGTGGGTTGAGATAAAGACAGTTTAATAGGACAGAAAAGGAAGAGATAATAATAATAACAACAATAAAATTATATACAAAACAAATGATACACAATGCAATTGCTCACCACCCACTGGACCAATGCCCAGACTGTCCCCAAGCAGAAAGATGTAAATACAGCAGTTGTTACCATAAGAATTATATCAAGTTGGTTAATGATCCTTACCAGTTTTTCTGGTGGAGCTCCTTCTTATAGAGCAGAAGATGCTGGAATATTCCATACAGTTGAGGAGATCTGTTGCATACAGAAACACAAATGAGTCTGTATCAACAGAAAATGTTGAGTCTCAGTCTCTTCACTGATGCGTTATGACTCAAAGAAAACTAAAACAAACAAACAAACAACAACTAAATAAAACTCATCAGTAAGATCTTTGTCTTTATGTAGCCTTTATATTTGAATTTTAATCACTGTAGCGTTCTAAATGTATATAACATCTTGTTTTTGAACTAAATATTGCAAATGAGTGTAGTATCTTTCACAGTGTCCCAAAAAAAAAAAAAAAAAAAAAAAAGCCTACCCATTCTGTTTCTTCAGGATTGCAGGATTATTCTCTTCCCATTTTGTCTAGCATGAAGTTTCGTCCTCCCACAGACAATTTTTTGGTTACAGAGTAAGTGTTACTAGTCTACCAAGAACAGAATCTTATTTTACACACAGAGGAACTTCATGAAAATAAAGTTTTAGGACTGGTTAAAAGCTCTTATCAGCTCTTAACTATTAAGAGCAGTACAAGTGCTGGTGCTGTTCCATATGATGACAGTGCAGTTAGGCATCAGAAATGTAGATCAGCAGCCTGTCTATACAAAGTCTGTCTATAAGCTTCAACATCTGGAATCAGCTCTCCACACTCACATCCCTCTGTTCATGCAGAGCCCTCCTCTATGATGAACATGTACCTGTGAAACTGAATTTATGAGACTGCAGAATACAATCCACAGCACTGTTATTTACAGCTATGTAATTCAAGTGTCGTAATTGTTATTTCTTATGCCAGATTTTTTTATTTTTTTTCTTAACTCATTCTCCAAGGTGTCTGCAGCAGCTCAAGACAGACCTGCTAACTCCACTGAGACTGCACACAGGTGGTGGAGGAATTGTAATAGTTCTCTAAATAAATGGTGCCAAGTAAAGCTCATCAATGCCTGAGGATTTGCATGGCCAAATGCTAAGCTCCAAGCACCTTAGAAATAGTTTATTTCTACCTACGTAAGAAAAACTGCATTTAAAAATTAATTAGCTGCATATCTGCCTCACTGTGCAACTACTCTCTCTATATGGATATTGATATGCATTAGATGATCTCCCACGCTGAGATCATAAAGTTATGCTAGCCTAGTGTCTCACTTCTGACTGTATCATTCAGTCCTTAAGACGTGCTGGAGCCCTTTGATGGCAGATGGGTGGAAATTTTCCACTAGCTTTTGTTCTCATCCTTCTCTCAAAGAGCTGAAAATTATTTTTAGCCATGAAACAAGGGATTGAATATTCTTCTGCATAAAAGTACCATCAATTTTTATGACTTCGGAATGTCCAATTCCTTTTTACTCTGGAAATGGCTTTGAACTAAAACATTTCAGAATGGTTATACATTTGCAGTCATTCTGCATAGGTAAATAATGCAACTTACTGCTAGTACTTCTAGGATCTTATCCTTAAAGAACTCCTCTGCTGCCAGATGACTCTGTTCGTAGAAGTCAACCACCTTAAACTTCCCATTCTAAATAACTCCTCATCAGAGATGACAAGGGCATATGGTTCATGCAAATGGCAAAATGTCCCCATGAACTCTTCTGCTCCTCACTTTGCAGGCGCTTATGTTCACATAGCTGGAAGGCTGTATTAAGTCTCCTGAGAGTCTACATGCATGAATCAGAGACCCAGTAAATTCAGAGAATTGAATTTGTATTGAAATTGCTTTTTGAATTACCCAGGGCAATTCAGCTGTCACTCATTCTTGCATGCCAAAAGACCGTACATGCTCCTAAACACTATGAAAAATAAGCTTCATTAATTGATTCACCCCTATGATATGTTTTATCTGACTGTCCAGAACTTATCTAATATTCTAAGTTCTACTCAGGTCTGTTACTTTTACATAGAAATTCACAACTACAACAAAGAACAGTAGACCTTGAAATAGGGAAAATAAAAATACGCACAGAAGAAGCTGCAGCAATCTGCTGCTGAAAAATGTAGTTGTGCAATGTCTATAATTTATTAGCAGCAGTGTCTGGACAATTGGTTGCATTCAAAACCCTTAGACACATCTGGATTTCAGAGGAGATTCTTTTAACTGCCATGTGCTGAAGTTACTTTGTTTTTAGAAATGTTTACATGTCTCAGTGAAGGTTGGGAATGGATTATCATTACACTGTGCTAGATATTCCCCACACTTTTGGTGACTGAAAGAAAGGATTTCAGAGGATGTTAGGAAGGTGGTGGTATCAGACTACTCATTTCTCCCGTGATTTTCTTTTCTAACAATCCATATATTCAATACAAGCTTATTAATGAATAGCAGTTAGTGTTATGAGAGCATTCGCTGTTCTTTTGTCGCCATATTCACCAGGAATATGGAAAATAGTATGGAATGAATTAGCCTAATTAGGTATGATTTTATCCCACTTAGATTTGTTTACAAAGGAAGTGTATTGTATCTCCTTTCACCCTGTTGCTGATGCAGCAAAGACATGCCATAAAGTCTTCTGGTGTCTGCTGTGACTCCTCCCGGCATGCTTGAGAAGCTCTGGCAGCAGCTGGTGCTCTGCAGTGGGACAAGATGCCCAGGTAGCATGGGCACTGCCAGACCAACTCCATACTATGCTGCCGGCTCAGAGTATCTTATCACCGATGGGTCAAGCTCCTTCTAGATTCCTTTAGTCCCTGACGCAGTGTGGAGTATGGATACAAAAAGTTGTTCTGTATTCCCATCTGTTCTGGAATCACAGACTTCACTATGTTTCCCAGTAACGCCATGCAGAAATGAACTCTTCCTTTTTGTGCAACTTGTTAATGCTGTACCTTTCTTCCTAACACAAAAGCAGTCTAAAAACACTTTGCACAGCCCTCTTTCCACACAGTTCATTTATTTACACAAAAGCTTCTCCGTTGCTTGCAGGTTGTTTAAAACAAAAGCAAAAACAAAAAGAAAAACAAAATAAAACAAAAATTGCCTGAAAGCTTAAGCAATAGCAATCATATTACAGATGCCCTTTCCTTACTATACTGAAAAGTTGTGATTAAGTGGAGGATTACCTTTAAGTTGTTCTATTTTGTCTTGCAAGCTCTCTGCAGTGAGGAATATTCACAATTTCCATCTATAGCCTTGTCCTGACATAAGGCTTGTAGGATGTGCCACATTCTCCCTCTTCCCATCTGTTTCAACCCCTTGCTCTTCTCAAAAAACAATCCTCCTCCTCAAGCATTTAGTTCTCTCTCTCTCTCTCTCTCTCTCTTCCCAGTTTGGAATAAATCAGCTGTGGAGACTAGTGTTAATTTTGGCGCTGTGGCTATTTGTTCTTTTGTATTTTTACCAGTTAGTGTCCCTCCTCCAGCCACCACAGGAGTGTAACATCTTCTCTGTGGGAAATGGAGGTGTAAAGGTATTAAATAGCTTGTTCAAGGTCACAAAGACAGTACATCCAACCAAATTAAGCTTTCCTGAATATCAGGTACTCACCAAAAAGATCATCCTTCTGCTGTAAAAAAAATAAATGCCTGAGAGTCTGCAGTCCTGAGAAGGTACTTCAGAAAATGTAATGGGAAAACATTTAATGATTGTCCCTCTCTTATGCTCATTTGAAGAGAAAACAGACCAATGTGTACAGCTTATGTAGCTCTACAAAAGACACAAAAGTGAAAGCTAACCTAACCAACTATATAAAAGAGAGGACATTTGAGGTTAGCTATGTGACCTTCTTTAAGATATACAGGACTGCACTTACAAAACAAGCTTGGTAAGCTATTTCAGGCTATATGTTTGAAATAGGCTTTGTCTTTTGTGGCTGTTCACTCCTCAGGAAAGTTTAAGCTTTTTGTTCTGTTTTTCTGTCTATAAAATAGAAATAAATATACTTGCCCTTTGTTGAGAAGCTTTGTGGGATCACAGGAGAAAAAATACAAATACTAAAAATTATTAATACGATAAACAGCATTTGTACTTAAACTCTGAGAGGAAAGCTGAAGCGTTACTGGTCAGTTCCTGCATGGTGTTATTCTTTACTCTACAATGGTATGTTTACCTGAGTGAATGAAGGCTTGTTTACCCAACGGACACTACAGGGTTCTTTTGAAGTCATAACAGCCTGTAAGCTAGGCACATAATTAGGCAGTTTTTAATGACATAAATGATAGGCTATTGTGTATCAAATAATTATGGTCTTATCATTCCCCTACTATAGATAAAGCAGGGAAAGTAGAGAAATTACTCAGAAATAACCTTCACATGATGAGATATCACCTCTCTGAAGTGATGACTTTGAGGCAGCAGTGGAAGGAGCTGAGAAATGTGGGCTTCAGACAGTATGCTCAGCCTCTACCTAGAAGAAGCCACGAATACCTCAGGGCAGACATTAAATAATCAGCTCCCTTATACTTCGTCCCAAAACTACTTTCTTCACAGATATTTCCCATGGCAGCAAGGCTGTTCTAGTCCTGTACTACCATGGGGCAGCATAGCGTTAATTCCCCAGCCTCCTCTACCCACCATGTTTGTTGCAAACTTTGGCTCACCAGCCTCTACTTACTGCAGAGTTAGTGGCAGCAAACAGAAACTGCAGAGGGATATTACTGCCACTTAAGATACCAGGAACTGTATTGCCTTATTGAGCTGAGACTTCTGTTGAAAATTCTGGACAGGATCTTTATGAAATGATCTTGTTTCACAAATTCAGGCTGCAATTTCTCCAAAATTAAAGTCTCTTTTGTGTCTATCATTTTACTGAACTAGTGGCAATTTGTCCAGCTAAACTCAGCTTTAATACTTTTCACTGAGCTGCCAAGTGTGTTTATTTGATCACAGTAATCCCGTCCAATGCATCATATATCATCTGATTATGTTACCCACCATGCCAAGGAGAGTCTGATCTTGTCCTTCTTCCAAGCATACATCAGATGCTGATAATGATTCAGAAGGTACCGCAGCACAGCATATGGCTTTCCCTACCCTCAGCATGAAATGTACAGCTGAGAGGATATTTGGATGTGGCTCATAGCAGATCACACAGGCTGGGAGTGCTCTAACAGGAAAAAAAATAATTTGGTGAAAATTATCTCATTGCTGCATTACAATTTGTTCTATTTGCCTTCTACTTATTGCATGAGATTTTACTTTGCTGTTTCACAGATAGAACCATTACCAAATTTTCCACTGCATGGATTTATAATTATTGTGTGACCTCTTGTGGTGTAATAAAATACTACACATATGATCCATGGATAACACGGTTTACGTAAACTGCAATCCACATACGCCAATGTGCCTTGATGGTCAGATTTCTACAAACCAAAGACTAACTGTTGTCTATGAAACTCTCAGCTAATAATGAATTACAATGTAAATGTGAATGTAAAAAGCTCCCTTCATGGCAGTCATTCAATGAGTGCATGCATTTTGGGTATCTCTTAATTGCTGGCCAATCTGATTTTCATAAACTAAAGCTATTCTTTATTTTTGTTGTTGTTGTTGTTCTGATGTAACTTTGAAATTCCATATTCAACAGTAATATACAGATGCTAGTACTGAAAACAGCTTCATTTTTGTCATTAATAATGTTTGACACTGAAGAAATAAAGTAATTAACAAGCCTCTTGAATTTGCTTGCATGTATAAAAGATCTTTGAGACTGTATGCATGCCAATAGCAAATGCATAAAAGAATATTAGTCACTGGATATTATATATCAGTACGGGTACTGGCATTCTTTAAGCAGCACAGGAAATTGTGAAGGTATTTTCATTGTGTGTGTTTTCCATAATCAACCATCATGCATAAAGCTTGTTTAAAAAAAAATCACACAGAAAAAATGGTATCGTTTTTAAAAATTGGCCGAATCCTTGTGCTTCATCTTGTATATTACTTGCGGCCATGACAACCAACGATAGCAGCAAGACTGCAATGCCTCTGCAGTCTTACCACAGCAGCAGCCTACTGATGCACTGCATGCAGTGTACACAAAGGATGCATGCTATGAAATATCATGCCATTAGGTCTCTGTACCAGAGATGTTAACTGAATAAATATATTGGAGCTGAAACCACAAACAACTTCATTTCTGTCGCTAATCTAGTCCAAGTTGTTCATTCCTTTGACTAAGTTATCTAACACCTTGCAGGATTAGCCTATATACCATTTCTAAAGCTAAGAGAAGCTTAAGGATACCGGAACGTCTTTTTTTTTTTTTTTTACTATTTATAACAGTGCCCTCTTACCACCTGAAATACATGGTGATGCGTAAGAATACTTTCAGAAGTGTCTTAACAGGTAAGCAGCACTAACCTTAACCAAATTGCAAGCAGAACCTAAATTTGACTAGACTTTTAAAAATATTCAGGTTTTCTACTTACATTCTGATATCTCTCAACATAATAATTCAGTGATATGAAATAGTTTTGATTTCTTCCCTTTTTCATCTGCACATCTGCATTTCCTTTTCTATTGTGTCTAATTTAACCTATGTTAAGTGTTGACTACTTTCTTATATTAGTTGTTAAACTAACATGATTTAGTTAAAAAGACTTTTAGAAAGACTTGTTGGTTGTACTGATAATATATAGTGCTTTACCTTTTAGTTCTGAGTAAAGCTTAAGTATACATTCTTCAGAAGATTTCAGATGACCAGAGAACAAGAACTTCTTCTTGGAGAACTAGAAGTCTTAAAAATCCAGAATGTC
>VXAL01011631.1:108086-124494 GCA_013399475.1 Chauna torquata
AAAAAAAAAAAAGCCAGGAATTTTGTTCAAACCATTAAAGAATCAAAGCATCTGCTGTGTGTATGTAAATAACATCTTTAGAGTATACATTTTTCTCAAATGTAGCCTACTGCCATTTTGCAAAATTACTACCCCAGTATTGTTGCAGTATAAATCTAGAGTAAGAAAAACCTGAATCTAGTTAAAGCTTACATGCTTACATATATGGTGTAAATACAAAAAAAAAAAAAAAAAAAAAAAAAAAACAATTCAGAAAATAGACAAGTGCTTAAGCNATTATTCAGCTCTGAGTCCTAGAGTTCTCATTAATAATGTGGAGCAAATTAACAAAGATACTTTGGGCCTTACTGTGGGTCTTTCCCAAGGCTGAAGGGAAAGACCCTTTGATATTTTCTACTTTAAATAAAATCACCAAAGTTTTCTTGCTAAAGAAACTAGTACATCTTTGTATGTCAAGGACCCACAATTCATGAAGGAATATTTACATTCAAATAAATGAGTAAATAAATAAATAAAGCCAATATGATTTGGTAAAATGCCAGTGGGAGAAATGTGGGTGTCCTCCATCTTGGTGGACACAGATTAAGGCATGAAGTGGGAGCTCCAGAGCCCCAGTAGTTCATTAAAATGTATGTGAAATGCTCTTTTATTTCAATCACGTCCATTCTCAAGCAGTAGAATTAGCCCCTGTTTTTGATGGCTCATGGACTTGGAAAGTGGCTTTAATAACAGACAGATCAGAGTAATAGATGCATGAGAAGCCATAAAATCTGCAAGAAAAGAAGAAAAGAAATAATTGCGTCCATTCATTGTTAAAGAAAATAAAATGCTTAACGTAAGTTTGAAAATCTCTGAACATCAAACTATTTAAAATGTCAGAATAATTGGACACACTCAAGTGACTGGAGGAAATAACCCTACTGCTTCTTTGGAACAGTAGGTTGTAAATATGTTGCAGTTGAATGTAGCTGAAGGTGCAATATAGAGGACGCTGAAGGGGTATATGGAATCAAAACACAGGCTCCACTTAAGACTCCTGAGCAAGGTAAAGAAAGAGCAGCCTAATTCACTGTGACAGATGCATCTGACGGAGAGAATTCTGGCCATAACTAAGAAAGGAATGGATATCTTACATTATAAACATCTTGAGAAACATTTTTTTTTTAGTCTCAGATCTGAGCCTGTGAACATAGACAAAGTGAAAGAGTTCATTCCTGCAAGAAAAGTTACGGTCTCTGACTTCCTATTCATCAACTTCCAGTTGGCCAGTAATAGGAGAGAAAGCTGTTGTGCATTACAAAACAGCATAAAGTATTTACCAAGTATTTTTAGCAAACCTTGCTATTTCTCTTTGATGTTTTTAATTTGCTGGGCTATTATCCTTGAACGGCAACAATTACATATCCTTCAAAAACATAAAGTAATGTAAATCCCTTTCCAGTTCCTTCCTTCTCTTTACTAACCATCTTACTCCTGTTACACCTCTCTGCATTGCTTTGATCTCTCAAGCAAATTTCAGCATGAATCTTCATGTCCCATTCATCTCCTCTTTCCCTGTAGGCCATGTTTTCTGCTTGGAGCTACCTGCAGCCATGATTTCAAGAACACAGCAGAAACCAGCTGCTGTTGCTGCCCTGAGCCACCAGCTGCACTCCTCCATCACTCTGTGTGATGCAGCAGTCAGTGCCTGGCATCTCACAAGGCAAAATGAACAGCTAGGAGTAAGATAAAGGCTGGTTACTAGGACTGACTTCTCCCAGATTCTGCTCACCTTTCTTCTATTTTTCTTCCCCATTACTGACAGCACAATGATTTTTTTATTATTATTATAGTAATAGTCTGTGTATATGAGGCAGAAGTCCTGTTATTTTTTCCAGTTTCAATAATCCTGAAGTCTGAAAGTATTGAAGTTACTTGATAAGAGTAAAATTTGATAAAATGGAAAGAGTACAGGCAGCTTAATCTGGCAGCAAGCTTCATGCAGACTATGGGACCAATCCATGAGGCTTGATTTCTTTCTCTTATACTTTTTTTTCTTTTTTTTGTCACACCACTGATAATTTTATTCCGATTTACAACAACTAATATGATAAATTCAAGCCTGTAATGGGAGATATTCTGCAGATTTAAGCTTTACTCACCTTTATGTCAGCAACAGAATCTCTTACCAGCTTCATTATGGTCAGCATCAGGCTACCCTGTCCCCTTTCTTGCTGTTCATCCAGTACGAAGAATTCAGAAAGTACGTAAGTTTCCTGTTTTCATACCTTAAACAGGAGAACAGGAGTGCATTCTACTTCAAAGAGGCTACCTCATGTATGATATTAAAAAAGGAAGTATCTGAAGAGCTCCAAATTTCTTATGGTTTTGCCTGCAGAATTATTCATACTGCTAAAAAGAGAAAATTTTATGAGGTAAACCTTCCTGCAGAATCCCTGGTAGATACCTTTTACAGTAAATACAGTTTTCATGGAAGGAAGAAAAAAATATTGAATAACCAGCTACTGGCCCTGATGGGCCCCTCTAACGGAATTTTTAAAAGCTAGGAAAGTAGAAAACTGTACTAAAATATGTGTTGATTTTATGTGCCTGAACAAACTTTTTTATGGAAGAAACTTCAGACCTCAAAAAATGAATAAAGACTATATATCACAAATAGAAAAAAAACTGAATGATTCTTCACTGTTCCTCAATATGGTCTGCCCTTCCATAGTGTTTACTAGCATCTTGACCCATCAAAATTTTTACATGTATTTCTCCTGCCACAAAAAGTTTTGCACTGAATTCAGCATCAATGTATTCTGAAAATTTCAAGACATCTTCCCATTAATTTAAATCTAGCTGGCATAGATGAATGGCTACTATGCTGACTGCAGAACAGTTTATCTGTAGCCATCTATTTTCCATATAAAATCATATGAAATGAAATTTTCCATGCATAAACAGTGCTGAAAGGTGAATGTCTTTTTAAAGGCTTGAGTAAAATCCATTCAATCTGCATAAATATATATTGCATATACTTTTCTCTGTACCTATAGATATGTAGAGAGAGGTACTTTATTCTTGTATTTTACTACTCAAAATAGATTACTCAGAATTGGCTGAACTTCAGACTTGACATGTCTGAAAATTGTTCTTCCAGAGATGAGTGGGAACAGTATATCTTTTTTATTTCTGAGGACAAACAGGACGCAGTAGAACTCCTTTTGCTTAGACCTCCCCAGATAACCCACAATTTAATTGCATTGTAATTGTAACCACACTTTCAGTCAAAATGCTTTTTAGGAAGGTTAAGAGGTGGTTAAGGAAGGTCAAGAGGTGCAGAAAAAAAGAAGGTTCATCAACATTTTATCAATGTTCTGCCTCTGCAATTCCCCCACCTCCATCTCCCACCAAAGAGTGTTTTTAGTTAGTCGTACAAGTCATCTATACTGTGTTTATATGGCAAGGTTTTGGTAGAGGGGGTAAGAGGGGACCTGTAAGGATGGCCTGTGTGAGAAGAGACCAGGAGCTGCCTCATGTTGGACACAGCCAGTTTCAGCCAGCTCCAAAAGAGATCCTACACTGGACAAAAGCTGAGCCAGTGAGTGATGCTGGTGGTGTCTCTGTGAGAACAGATTTAGCAAAGAGTAAAAAATGCTACACAGCAGCTGTGAGAGAGAGAGGAGTGAGAAAAAAGTGTGAGAAACAGCCATGCAGACACCAAGGAGGTGCTCCAGGTGCCAGAGCAGAAGTTCCCCTGCAGTCTGTGGAAAGGACCATGGTGGGGAAAGTGGATGCGGCCTGAAGGAAGCTGCAGCCCATGCAGCCCATGCAGGAACAGATTCTCGTCAGGAACTGCAGCCCGTGGAAAAGAACCCATGCAGGAGCAGTCCATGAAGGACTGCTTCTCGTGGGAAGGACCTCACACTGGAGGAGGGGAAGAGAGTGAGGAAGAAGCAGTGGCAGAAAAGTGTTATGCACTGACTGCAGCCCCCATTCCCTGTCCCCCTGAACCACTTGGGGGGAGGAGGTAGAAGAGCTGGGAGTGGATTTGATCCTGGGAGGGAGGAGGGGAGGAAAGGAAAAGGTGTTTTGTTCTATTTTAGTTTCTCACCATCCTACTCTATTTTCAATTGACAACAAATTAATTATCCTCAAGTTTAGCCCACAAAAGTAACTGGCGAGTGAACTCCCTAATCTTATCTAGATCCGCAAGATTTTCCATCATATTTTCTACCCCTGTCTTGCTGAGGAGGGGTGACTGAGAGAGTGATTAGGTGGCTGGCTGGCAGCCAGCCATGGTCAACCCACCACACCATCAAAATAAACTTTACTGTGTTATTTTTCAGTTATATGCCAAAAGAATACTAGAGAATTATTTAACAGGGAAAATAGAAAGAGGAATGATTCTGGCACTCAGGAGAAGATAGAGAGATAAGCATAAGGAAAGTCTTCAATTAAGTTGGAAAATTTGCTCAGATTTTAGAGACAACCTTCATTTGGATTAATCCTATGTGTACATGGATGTGCATCTATCCACTGCATAATCCTTTCTGGTGAATGTATAGTTTTCTTGCTGATGACTTAAAAAAATATATTATATGTATACATACTATATGGATGGTGCAGGTGCAAGAATAAAGAGTTCAGATAGAACTGTTTAATGATGACCAAGATAAAATCCATATAAAGGGTAGAATGTATTTTTTATTGCTCTGCTAACTACTCTGTCAAAGAGGAAACTGTGTTTTTCCAGCATCCTTTCAGGATTACAAGAATACTAGTAATGTAGCATATGGATAATAAACACTTAAAATGTTAGCAAAAAGGAGCAAAAAATGCAAGTACTGAAATGAAAATACTTCAAGAAATCGGTTGGGTTCTACTCACTTCCTAAAGGTGTAAATCAAAAGTATAGTTTTCATAAAACCAATATATTTTTTTTAGTATCGATAAGCAAACCACATACTGGAAAAATAAATTTAAAAATTGCATGACCTTTGTTAACTTGAGTTCACTTGAATATAAGTACAATTTCTTGTGTTATATCATAGCAGGTTTTAAACCAAATAGATTCCACAATGAAAAATAAAGCAGAGTTCTGAATTCATTGGCGTATAGTCCAAAATTAAAAGGATCTCCAAGGTTTTCACAGTAGAAACAAACTGCAGAATGAATTTACTAAGCTGAATCTTGAATGCCTTGTGATATTACAGTAGATATACACTGTACTCACAAGTTTAACAAAAAAACAATTGCTTGCTAAATTATGAAGAGGTAAAACAATCTGCTTCAGAAACGAAGTTCTCTCTCTAACAAACTGTACTGAACAATTACTCTATTTTTTTTTTTTTTGTCAAGGTGTTACAGTGCTTTATGCAAAATTGGCTGAATTAACATCAGAGGTTACCAAGAATGTATAAGAAAACTTCTTTTGAAGATAATGTCATCTTTCAAAAGTTTCCGTAGTATCAATTTCTACTAGATACACTGATTTTTCTACCATGTCAGTGAAAGCAGTCATATAAAATAATGGTTGAAAAGGTAGGATTGCTTTTCATGGTTGAAAAGATAGCTAAATTGTTCTTTCAACTATTTTTTCTGTGAAAATAAGTGATGTCTTTTTTCAGTTTCTGGCTAATGATTTGTGTGAATCTTCTGTTCATGAAAGTGACAGATTTATAGATCTCACAGGCAAAATTTAGCCAGGCAGTTACTATGCAAATTTCCCCAATTTTGCTTGTCATTGTACTTTAATCTTTACTTCATGCCAAATTCTCTGTAGGAAAAGAAATCACACAAATCCTGCAAGGAAGAGTAGAACCACAGCCTCACACAAATCTTTCAAGTTCAGCACGTCCTCTCCCCCATCTTGATTATCCATATGTTATATGATGAAAGAATCGGTCTTTCTCCCAGTCAATTTCTCAACTTCCTCCACTTGTCAAAAGAAGTGATATTATTATTTATAGCACCATAGCACCTAGAGATCTCAAGTGAGACGGGAAGTCAGGGTGCAATTCATCTCGCTAAAAGTAGATTACTAGCACTGATTCAGATGTTTTGCTGTTTGGAAGTGGCTCACCTGCACTCACCTTCTACTGTCAAGAAACACATTTGTTGCCTTCGCCTGTGCAGGCAACTATGTTTAGATGTCCACATCAAGAAACAGGTCTGGATTGCTTCTTTTGCATAGACTTTCCATGCACCCACATGTTTTTCTAGTTATATAAATCCTGGCCAAAACTGGTCATAATTCTACTCTTGCTTACTGATAATTGCAATAAGCTTTTGTTCTTTAAATAATCATTAGTTTTCATAATAACAGAACCCACCAGCTGGGCCTCCCTTGAATAAGGCACCTCTCAAGGTGATAGCAATCTATAAAAGGCACTCATTCATGCACACCTGGCTCAATGCCTGGATCAGCAACAGGGTGAGCAGTAACAATAAAAAAGAGAGAAAACTATCCGAATTTTTTGGGAACTCAAGAACAGGTAAAAAGAGAGAAAGTAGGATATGTTATACAGGGTTTGATGGGAGACAGTACTCAGGGCAAGGGGAAATTTCCATGTAGAGGTGGACATAGCTGGGCCAGCATGAGGGACATGAGCTTCCAGGTCAATTAAAAAGCCTGCTCTAGTGAGCAGAAACACACTAATATTAACAAGGTAATGACAGACTTCAGACAGCCACCCAAAGCATTACTCTGTGTTTGAAAAGCAATAGGCTATTGTCACACACAACTTTCAAAAAGAGAAAGAGCACATCAATAAAACATTTCAGGACGTCCTTGTGCTTGACCTTTAAGTACCATTTGCTGTTTCTGCAGGCCAAAAGGCTGAGGAAGGGCAGCTACCGTACAGAAGGATGAGGAAAAACTAGGGCTAGGAAGTGCTGAGTGAACAGCAAGTGCCTTGGAGCTTGATGAAGATCCTGAAGTAGGGTGCATTAACCCACCATTGGGCCAAGCAAGAGGGTGATGCATTTCCAGTATCACAGACACAAGTGTCAGTACAGGAGCTACAGTCATTCATCAGGTGCAAGTTATTGCTGTCACATACTGCTGTCCTAATCTAGGGAGATTAGACTCAGCAGATGACAGTGCTCTTAGAGAAGGAAAGCACTGGCAGGTAAGTCTGATGGAAATAGAAAAGAACTTGATATGGACTGAAAAAAAAAAAGTGCAGGAGGATGTAAGGGAGAGTTAAAACAGAAAAAGAGAAAAAACAGTCTAGAATTTATGACTGCTTTGGTCATTCACTGAGCTCCCTTTTTCATGGCCCCTTTCTGCAGAAGGATCAGATGTCAGCCTGAGCACCACCTCACGCACTTCTATGCAGTCTTGGCAGGCCCTTGTTCAGCAAGGTGTGAGTAAGGGCTTTTCGTTTCTCACCTTATCTTACTTTATTTCACAAGAATGCCTTGCTACTACTAGCAAGAAAAGGCATTGCCAGGAGCTGCCGTGGCAGCAGCGATACCCTCAGAGATGATATTTATAGTTTCATCTTAGGCCAGCATCATGGGGGTGTTACTAACATCAACAGCAGGCATAAGTTTGTTCAATGTAGCTCTGAAAAGCCTTGCTTGTCCCTGATTCCGAGCAGAGGAGTCCATGTGCCTCATATGAGAAGACTTGATTGACCAGCACTTTAAATGATTGCTAGAAATCACAGGCTCTTAGAAAATTAATCTGTGGGCTCACAAGTTTGGACATATCTTTGAGTTTCTGCTAGTGTGACCACTGTACTGGAAACTCAATATGGCAGACACCGCTAGATGGCCTAGCCAGGCTAGAGATCATAAATGAATCTTTAAGCTGAATCACTTCCATGGAAGACTTCCCCATGCTTATTTAACTGCTTGGCCTGAGAAATACAGAGCTGTACGGTTGCTCTGAACTGTATTCACATCTAGTGCCCAGGGCTCCACTGATGACAACTGGAGCAAGAGGGAGAAGCGCTTGGCTGGGACAGCCATGGAAACCTATAGAACACTGGGCTGTTCAGGAAATGGAGTTCAAGAGAGTGCCTAGACTGAGAATAGAACCATGGAAATTGGGCACTGGTATGTCAAATTCTCATACATCACATAGTTGGCTTTGATGTCTTAGATGCTGAGGGCTGGAAGGATTCCTAACAGATGTGTGAATGCCTGGCCTCTCCCCACACTTTTGTGGGAAAGATGGGGGGAAAGCCCCACATTTTGAAGTGGACGAGATATTCATCAATATTCTAATTACCTCCATCTGAATGTGGAGGATGCTCATTGTCTAGCACAGACTGTGCAGCTGTTATGAGTGGCCCAGTGCTGCCTGCATTGAAACATAACCTGGATAACAATGTAGTGTGTCACCAATTAGTTAAAGGTCATTTCAGGGGCTGAAAAGGGAGGATGGACAGGAAAAAGAACTTGGTGATGCAGTGAGATGTTCGTATTTCCTATATGAGACAATATTTCATTGATAGGTCCAGGAAAATTTCTGTATTTCTGCAGAAATTTGTCAAGATTGGCTCTGGACTTCCAGTAAGTCATTTGAATGATACTGTAGTTCTCTGTAACATTGGGGTGGGGAGCACCTTCCACTACACGGAGTGGAATATTTTCTGTATGCTTAGGTATGTTTGTGAGGGAGGCTTTGGTAGATTTGCTGACCCTCTATTTCTTGTCCTCATCCTTCTCTTTAAACTGCGAAGAGCTGAGATAATGCAGGTAGATACCTCTGCCCTTATTTCTGATGCAGTCCTAGCCACCCATTTTAAGCCCCCTTCTGTCCTATGCCATCAGCACTGCTTAATCTCTTCCCCAGTTTAGTTATCTACCCGTGGCTATATCTATATTAGCAAGTGGATGTGCCCCAGTAGGAACAGATCTGTAAAACAAATTAGCTGCTGCTGTGTACCAGATGTCCACTACATGTATTTTCTTTCAAATGGCTGGGTATATGCACAGGTACTTTGATACAACACTGTGAAGCTGACTCTCTGTAGAGAGCACGGTTGTCCAGATTGTCTTCCAGTGCATAAACAGGACAGATGAATGGCAATCCTTTAGAAGCTCTTTTTTAGGAGAGACTTTTGGCTTAAATGTGGATGTCTACTCTTGGTCAGGTGAATTGCGCCGTCAGAGTTAGACCCACAGTGCAAATTTACAGTACAGTCCTTAGTATCAGTAGTTTACGTTTGTGAACTCGATATTACATCTTAGGAGATGATCTGTAAAATTCTTATGGTCCTTTCCTCATCAAAATATCAATATCGAAAAATAAAATCCTCCTTGATTTCCATTTTTTTCTAAGGCGTCCCCTCACCACTGCCAGTGAAAGGAATACTAATTTATTTCCTGGAAGGTGAAAGCAAGCTATTGCATCTCCAAATCAGCACTCTGTGCTTCAGGTCATTCTTTAAGAGCAAAATATTTTACAACTGTATGTTCCTTTTTAGTCATGTAACCTAAGATACATTCATACAGTTCACTCCAAGCCAACAAGTGCCTAAAATGGTGATTGATGGTTCAGTGAAACCATAATGCAATATTTAATGTTGTTATTAATATTATACATATATATAATATGTAATTAATATTGTTATTATTGAAATAATCAAATAATGCTTCTTAGTAGGAAGGTGAGAGTACCTGCTCTTTAGTTTGTTTTGAGGACTAATTTGATTTTAAAAGGATAGATAATTGGCTTGACAGGAAGCAAGATACAGGTACGCTCAACATAAGTCTCCTTACCACCTCAATGAGATTTTTAAAAGTAGATATCTAAGACCAGTTATAAAAGTCTGTTTTGCAGTACCATGAAAATGTCTAAAGATTTCTTCTACTAGTACTGTGGTGGAATGAATATTAAGTAAAAATAAATTTCTAAAATTTTTGGTTTTTTTTACAAATCAACAGATAATCCAACAATAATACAAGCTTTGTTGAACTAACAACCCAGTTTTTGGATTCTCATCCTTGTATTTTACAGCTGTCAACTTCAATATTTTTTAAATGAGGTACAATATGGCAAAGCATCATTCCAAACACAGACTTTTTACAGTCTCATTTTCACAAAATCACAGAATGGCTGAGGTTGGAAGGAATCTCTAGAGAACATCTGGTCCAACTCTCCTGCTCGAGGAGGGATGCCTAGAACAGGTTGCCCAGGACCACTTCCAGGGGACTTTTGAAGATCTCCAAGGAGGGAAATTCCACAGCCTTTCTGGGCAACCTGTTCCACT
This sequence comes from Chauna torquata, assembly GCA_013399475.1. Lineage (NCBI taxonomy): Eukaryota > Metazoa > Chordata > Aves > Anseriformes > Anhimidae > Chauna > Chauna torquata. Next base: position 118,298 of record VXAL01011631.1, read on the forward strand.
GCTCCATCACCCACACAGTAAAGCAGTGCTTCCTGATGTTCAGAGGAAACCTCCTCTGTTCNTTCCTCAAAGGGGAGCTGCTCCCGTCCGTTCATGATGTTTCTTGCCCTCCATTGGACTCTATCTAGTATACCCATGTGTCTCTTGCACTGAGGAGCCCAGAACTGGACACAGTACCCCAGGTGTGGCATCACCAGTGCTGAGAGAGTGGAAGGATCACCTCCCTCCACCTGCTGGCAATACTTCACCTAATGCAGCCCAGGATCTTTGGTGGCAAGGGCAAATTGCTTGTTCAATCTTGTGTGCACCAGGACCCTCAGGGCCTTTTCTGCCAAACTGATTTCCAGCTGACTGTTCCCAAGCAGGCACTGGGTTGTTCCTCCCCAGGTGCAGGACTTTGCACTTCCCCTTGCTGAACTTCTTGAGGTTCCTGTTAATCCATTTCTTCAGCCTGTCCAGGTCCCTCTGGATGGCAGCATGACCCTCTGGTGTATTAGGCACTCCTCCCAGTTTTGGGTCATCTGCAAACTAACTGAGGATACACACTCTGCCCCATCACACACATTATTAATGAAGATGTTAAACAGGATCAGGCCCAGTATTGACCACTGGACTGTGCAATTGATCACCTCCCTCTGGGCTTGCCCTTTCAGCCTGTTTTAAATCCACCTCACTGTCTGCCAGTCCAGTCCATATATCAACAGCCTGTCTATGGGATCTTATATGTTAAAGGCCTTACAGAAGTCAAGGTATGCAATATCCAATGCTCTTCCCTCATCTACCATGCTGGTCATTTCATCACAGAATTTTCTCAAGTTGGTCAAGCTTGACTACTCCTTGATGAATTCATGCTGACTACTCTTGATGATTTTCGTGCCTTTCATGTACCCGGAAATATTTTCCAGGGTTAGCTGTTGATCACCTTCCCAGGGATCAAGGGGTGAGGATGACCGGCCTGTAGTTCCCTGGGTCCTCCTTGACCTTTTTGAAGAGAGGAGTGACATTTGCTTTCCTCTAGTCTTCAGGCACTTCTCCCAGTCACCATCATCAACAAAGAATTATTGAGTGGCCTCACAATGAGATCTGCCAGCTCCCTTAGCGTTTGTGGGTGCATCCCATCAGGTTCTATGGACTTATATATGTCCAGCTTGCTTAAGTATTCCCTGACTAATATTCCTTTTTCACTGAGGGTACATCTTCCTTGCCCCAGTCTTTCCTCCAGGTCTCTGGGGCCTGGCGTTCCAGGAGGCTGGTCCTGCTATTACAGCCAGAGGCAAAGAAGGCATTCAGTACCTCAGTCTTTTCTATGGCTTCTCTCACCTGGTCTCCCATCTCCTTCAGCAGCAGACCCACATTTTCCCTAGTCTTCCTTTTGTCACCAATGTGAACTTGTCACCAATAGAAGCCCTTCTTGTTGTCTGTGTCATCCCTGGCCAGATTCAATTCCAGCTGGGCTTTGATTTTCCTAACATCATCCCTAGATGCTCAGACAATGTCTCTGCATTCCTCCCAGGTTAGTTGTCCTTGCTTACACCGTCTGTATGCTTCTTTTTTTGTGTCTGAGTTTGGCCAGGAGCTCCTTCTTCATTCACACAGAACTGTCATTTTGGCCTGACTTCCTCTCTGTTGGGATGAACCTGTCTTGAGCTTGGAAGAGTGAATCTTGAATATTAACCAGCTTCCTTGGGCCCCTCCATGGTCTCATCCCATGGAACTCTACCAAGCAGATTTTTCAAGAGGCCAAAGTCTGCTCTCCTGAAGTCCAAGGTTGTGACCTTGCTTTTCACCCTCCTCTCTGCCCTAGTGATCCTGGACTCCACCATCTCATGACCACTGCAGCCAAGGCTGCCTTTGACTTTTACATTCCCCACAAGCCCCTTCTTGTTGGTAACTGTAAGGCCCAGCGGAGTGCCTTTCCTTGTTGGCTCCTCTGTCAGAGGAGAAAGAAGAAGAAGAGAAGGAAGTTGGAGAAGGAAGTTATCATCAATTTCCTGGATTACTTATGCCCTGCTGTGTTGTCTGTCCAGCAGATACTGAGGTGGTTGAAGTCCCCTGTGAGTACCAGGGCCTATCATTGCAAGGCTGCTTCTACTTGTCTGCACAGAGCTGCTTCATCTTCCTGGTCAGCTGGCCTGCACCAGACTCCGACTGTAATGTCACCTTTACCTGTACTCTCTTTAACTCTAGTCTATAAGCTCTTAGTTGGCTCCTCATCCATCCCCAGGCAGAGTTCCATGGACTCCAGTTGCTCTTTCATATAAGCAGCAACACCCCCTCCTCACCCTCCCAGACTGTCCACTCCTCATCTTCTCAGCCTGTCCTTCTGAAAAAGCCTAAGTCTCTCCACTGCAACACTGCAGTCGTGGGAGTCATACCACATCTCCACGGTTTTATTTGGGAATGACTCTACACATGAGACTAAAATAACACAGAACACTATTTCTCCTACAAAATAAAAACTGAGTGACTTTGCTTTGTCCTGCACATCAGCATTGTGGGCTATATGTTATAGATATTGCATATACGTTCATCCATCATTTCTGTTTCACTTCTGCAGCACCAAATCACCCAATCAGCTGCCAAAAAAAAAAAAAAAACCGCCCATCGCACATACAAAAAGTCTGTTTCAAGTTGCTTAATAAAACTTCACTTGCATAAATCTTATTCTATGGAACGTGCTATGTGTATGTAATGATGCTTTAGTGTACAGGTGACTGTATAGCTTTTCCTTTTATCCATTTTTACTGAGCTTGATTCAGCTTAGCAGAAAGTCTTTCTTTTTGTGAAAACATCTTTACCTTAAAATGTTATTTCAAAAGTTAGCATCTTTATTGCATGTCATTGTTCTGTATTTTCATTAATATGTTTAATTAAGAAAAAAGTATAAATGAGATTAATTTAAAGTATTTCAGTTTGAGATTACTAAATTATATTTTAATAATATTCTTTGTTATTTCTGAGATGGGTCATAAAGAAATGTTGCATAAAAACACAAGATGAAAGGTGCTTAAATGGAAATGATTTTGCAATTTAACAAATTAAGCTCAGAAAGAGAAGATTCAAGTAGAAAATGTAGCTGATTCATTGGTAATCTCAGTATATTTTTCTGAAGTTTTGTTCTTCAAGTAGGAAATAAAAGCCTTTTTCATCTTGGCTTTATTTCAGATTTTGTAGTTGAGAGCAACCAAGCTAGCTTTCTAACAGCTTAGTTAGAAAGGTTCAAAGTAATTAACAGAAATATAATTTAAGAAAATTGTACCTTCTTGCATATCACATTTGCACTGAGACAGTATAATGGCTTCATTCCAGGTTATTGGAAGATTCACTTGTTCCTCAGAACCTAGATCACTAAGGCTGAATTTTCTCTGTTTGGAAGGAAAAGGTTCATTTTTGGTTTTGGGTTTTGGCTCTTTTATCTGACAGTACATCTTTCTTACAAGCAAAAAAAAGAACTTTATTTCAAAGAAAAGTCCATATTTTAGAGATAAGATTAAATGTTCTTGCTGATGCAAAACTGAAGAGTAGGAATTAATGAGGCATCAGGGTTAAATTGCTAGACTTAGCACTTAAGTAAGAATAGGCATTCAAACCTATAATCACAGTCTTTTTACCCATTTTAAATATGTATGAACAAAAACAATTATTTACCATCTCTGTTAACAAATCCGTGACTCCAGCCAAGGTAGTGTGAGAATACTACTATGACAAACTATGTAGCAATAAAATCTCTGGGAAATCTGAAAATGTATTACCCTGCATTTCTTTAGGGTTTTGTTGCTCACATTTTCATAGATCGAAACATGTTTTTCTCACTAGACACCCACTTATGAAGTGTTTTATAACCACATAGAGTCTTTAATAGCCAAAATATTGGCACATTTTTGCTCATTAAATGAGGAAAATAACTAATCATTAGATCTGTTAACATTTTGCATATATTTAGCAATTCCTCTGAAACACAGAAGCATCAGAACATTCTCTGCTTTCTTCTATTACCACCGTTCTAGCACAGATACTGGGGTCTGATACCTTCGGCTGGCTTCATGCACTAGTAATTCCACCATTAAGGAATTAAAATGAGCCTTTCCTTTCTCAATACTGGTGTTGTTAATGAGATGGCAGCAGCTTTGGACACAAAAATAGGACCAGCTTCAGGCGTAGGAAAACTAGGCAGCGGTCTACAGTGGGAGACTGACAGTCCGGTGTGAAATCTCCCCAGAAAGGGGCAGTCAAAGTCTTCCTGACTAACTTGTCTACACCAGACCCTCAAAAAGCTTTTTTTGCTGATGATCCTAAGAAAGAGATTTGACTGTGTGGTGTTAGGGTGTTTCCTGGAGGAATACAGTTTCACAATTGCAGCACACCTTATTCCCAGACCTCTCTACAGTAACATGAAGCACAGTTGGACAATAGGGCTTACCTATTTTGTTCTTTTCCCTAAGGCAACAAAATTCAATTTTGTCTGCAAAAATTTTTTCTACAATTTTGTCTACTCTGAGAGAGTGTGAGCCACTTCTGACTGAAGACTGCAGAATTAACATTGTCAGTAATGTGCTACACGGACAACTATTTTCATCTGTATACATTTGTTAACTAAAGGAGGCTTTTTCTTTATTGCTGAATACATTGTAAAGCGTTCTGATACTGAAATGAATCCAGACTTAACTTGGACAAAGATCAACTGCTAAACTCAAGCCCTAAAGCAGCCAAACCTCATGAAAATGCCCTTTTTGGGGTGCCAATTATAAGAGTTTCTGAGCTCTTCTAGCCAATGCTCTTTTCCTGCCAAGTTTAAGAACTGCAACCCAAAAGATAACTCTCAAAATGAAAGTCCATAATTTCCAAATAGGGCCTTAAGTGTGCTTCATAATGTCTTCATTTTCCATTTGGAATGTAGGACAAATTATATAAGTACCACAACCTCCTCTTTTGGGCTTATTAAATGCCAAACGTATTGCTTTTATATCTTTCCAATTCGAATGACCACTCTGTTTCTATGCATTATCTATTTTTGGCTTAGGAAGCCCACAAGGAATCATTTCTGGTCTGACTGTGATGTTTATTGTTTTCTCCTTTCAAACGCTTGCAAAGATTTTAATGGAGACAATAAAATAAAACATAAAATTAATCAAAGCTGTATTACAGCTAAACTGCTCCGCATAATACTGTTAAAATTCTCTTGCACAAATTCAGATTTATACAATAATAAGCTAGTTAAAATCTGTATATTATTCTGCTATGCTTTAAAGTATTATGGAAGCATTAGGTCTGGGACCTCAGACAGAAAATCATCCTTTTGATTATATGTAAGCCATTTACCGATTAGACATCCTATTGCTACACCATAGAAGATAAATACTATTAAATTATACTTTTACTTTCTAGTAGTCCCTGTCATACCTCATGATCATCAAAAATAAGACTGAAAACATTTGTACTTTTTTGGAAACACCCACCAAGGCACTGGTTTCACAGAAGTTTAAGCCAGTCACGTTTACACAATATCATGCTCTTAAAAGGTTTTTTTTGCCCAGCCTCATAACAGCACTGAGCAAATGTGACTGCACCATAAATCAGTCCAAGAAGCTCATGTGTTTGAAAACTAAATCTACCACAGGAAAATAAATAAATGAAAGGAAATGAAAGGAAATNGTGTGTAGTGTGAGACTACTTCTCACACAGGTCAGCTGTCTTTACAAGTCAAACACATGGTCCCACAAAAGGTGGGAAAGGGTGATGAAAGGGGGCAGAAGAGATAGTAGGATGTCTTTGAGACGCAGGGCGAATTCCTGTCCCTGCTGCCATCAGTCTCACCCCTCTCCAAGTCCTCTTTGGTGGCTGCAAGAAGTGTTTTGCCTTGATCAAGCTTAAAGGAAAATATTTTGCATTACCTGAAGGTTTAGCAACAAAGCAGTAGATTGCATTTTAAATCATCCTCTGCTTGCTACTGAGGTTAGATTATCCTGGAGTCATAGAATGGCTTGGGTTGGAAGGGACCTTAAAGATCATCTAGTTCCAAACCCCCTGCCATGGGCAGGGACACCTTCCACTAGATCAGGTTGCCATCCAAGGCAACCATATAACTTGGTCTTGAACACTTCCAGGGATAGGGCATCCACAATCCTCTGGGCAGCCTGTTCCAGTGCCTGACTACCCTCACAGTGAAGAATTTTGTTCTAACATCTAATCTAAATTTC